>JANIJG010026088.1:0-48061 GCA_024611175.1 Megaceryle torquata
GCTCACCGCAGCGCCGGTCGTCGCCCCCCCCCCCCCGCCCCGGGTACGCTGAGCACCGGGGAGCGAACCCTCGGAGCGCTGCCCGCCTCGCACCTTCTCCGCCGCATTCGGGAGGTGCCCGTGGCGGCGCGCCTCGACATTAAATACCTTTGTTCACCGGCTCCGGAAAGCCATGTTTATCGGCGCTGCCGCCCCGCTTCCCCCGCCGAACGCGCCCGGGTGTCGGAGCCTCAGCCCGGCGGGGCCGGAGAAGGGCCCCGGGGGGGCACCTCCACCGTCTCTGCCGTGCCCGAGGAGGGCGGGGGTGGGGGGGTAGACAGAAAGGAGGAGAAGGGAAAGAGGGAATTAAGCAACACAGCAGCTGATTTAGTTTTGTACACTGGGGTAGTTACATTATTTCATATCTTTTAGAGTTTCACTGTACAAAACAAAAACCCTCTTAGGTCTGAACTGGAATTAAATGTGCTTAATCACTGTCAACACATCAGTGAATATTTCCATAGTGAACACTGAGGGGCGAAGTGGAGCTTCACAGAGGTAATGATAGTGATCAAAGCACACATGGACTACAAGCAGTGAGCTATTTCACTGGAGAGCACTTCCAAGCGATTCATTGCTACAGAAGTAAATTTGGGAACACACAAAGCTATTTAAAGGGACTATAATCAACATCTAGGGCATTTTATTAAAATAAACCTAAGTTCTCAAAGTCCCAGAAGTACCAGAATGAATGAGATGTTTGTGAAATGCTGGTTGGACCCTCTTGACTCTGAAGTCTTTCATTACACAGCCCTGGGATCGCTGGCTACAGGGGGGCTCCTAGGTCACTCAGTGCACAAGACAAAAAAAAAAGCTGGTATAATAGTCAGTAGGGTGAATGATACCAATGGTCATCATCTTCTGTTTTTCCAAAGGACCACTCCTCTCTGCTCACGTTGGAAAATACATAGTGGGTAGAAAATATAAGAGAAAGGCAGTTTCAGCCCTCAGCTTTGCCCAGGAGATCTTGTAGTTGGCTGAAAAAGTATCAAGACAGTTTCTAAAATGTAGTCTTATATGGAAGTGTTATAGAGTTTACACAAAACTTACTTCCTGTCAACAGAGGCTTAGCACCAAGCTGAGCAAGCACGTGGGGTTGAGAGGGCTGATCTTCATGCATCTCCTGGTCAGCAAGGGTTTTCCTCAATTCAGAGCACATGAAAGTAGTTTCACCTACTACTTTCACCTCTTCACTCTCCACTGCCCAGCCTTCAATGCTGTCACCACTTTAAAGAACAAATTTGAAGTAACATCATGTTATATTAACTTTTGCTTGTCAGTATAATGCTAGTTACAGCATGATCCAGGCTTTAAGGGCTCAGTCTTGAAAACGCTTCTAAAATGTCTTCACCACCCTGGAGCTCTTCTCATACAGCTGCTGGGAAAAGTAACCACGGAACTAACTTAATTAACTACTTAGGGTCTTCCTAGGGTGAAGGAGGGGTACAGGCCATAGTCAGCTCTGATTCATCCCTATTTTCATTCTTCTGTGTACAAGGTATTAATTGGCTTAAAGGCACAGATTGGATGAGGAAGAGAATAAGGATACTCTTAATTATTGTTACTGATTTAGTTTTAAAGGTAGCTTTAGATGCAACTTTTTTCTTTTTCTACATTACCATCCTTTCCTACTTAATTGCTGCAGAAAACTTTTTCATTAAAGCTCAAAGCACGCATTCTCTAAAAATCACAGTAGGAACACAACAATAAAAAGATTGTGCTTTAATTTCTCTACCAAGATGTACCTGACCTTGATGAAGATCTTAAAATGAATATTCTATAGCATGCATATCTGCAGGGAGGAAAGATGAGCAGTCAGTCTGAAGTAAAGTACCAGATGCTGAAACCTAAGAATCATAATTATCAAAGATGCACTAAAGTTGGGTTAATCCTCCCAAAGCCATGAAGGCTTTAGTGAACAGAAATTGGAGCACTCCTGTCTTCAGTCAAATTAGGACAAAATCTTCTCCTATACTTAGTTGGTCTTAGATTATCAGATTCAAAATGTATCTTAACTTCTCTCGTCACTCAGGGTGTGCAGAAAGTGGTGTTTTGAAACACTTTTTATCACTTAAGCAAGTATTATAAGCACAAGCACACCTGAAAGTCAACTGATTTTATATTTTCATATTAGCAAAACTCTGAGCTCACTGTACAATCCCGACACTGATTTAATCTTTTAAGCGGGGACTAATAAATATGCATGGCATTCATCATCAGAAACATGGCTGCGCTTTCTCCCAGATTACAATTCACCTCTGCAGTGAGAAATATGACTTGAGGCTTTTAATTTCTTCCGTTAAACAATAAATTATGCAGAGGTAAACAAATTAGACATCTGCAGCTTCTGGTCTCAGCTCACACTATAGAAGGAAGACATTCTGTCATGCTATTGTACATTAATTGTACTTTATTTCCAGTTACAACCAGGACCTTGAATCATCCCAGCTGTATGAAGCTAGAAATGAGTGAGAGTATACAGTAAAGTGTATAGTTATTGCTTCTGAGTATGTCTTTAACTTATCTTAAATAATGATCATCATAACAGTGTGGATCATTTACAAAGCATCTATATATTTCCACATCTTCAGAGACAAGTTGTGTTGCTGGGAACTCAGCTTGACATATTTCCATCCTCATGCCAATTACCTCAGCCAAAAAACTGACATAAAAATAAATCTTTCCTAAATATGTTATTTAATGCTCAGCAAGCAAACAAGGACAAATCCCAAACTAGGAACAAGATAGTAGAGGATACTGCAAACACTTTAAGTTCAACACAACGCTGCAAGTCAATAATACCAAAGATAATATTTTTTCTTCTTTGTATCTAATTCCATTGAGGTATAATACTAGTAAATGTACATTACGATCACCTTTCTACATTTCTAATGCTGTCTGAACATTTTCTGTCATGATTTCCTGCTTAACACAGTTTCTACTGAATTTTAGTCTTCTATCAGGACCTTGGACAATTGGTGAGGGAATCTGGAGCACAGGTTATTTTCTCTACTGTCCTTATGGTTGATAGCAGCAACATTAGAATGAACAGAAAAATCCAATCTATTAATGCATGGCTCTGGGGCTGGTGCCACCACCACAATTTTGATTTTTTTCATAACAGGATAGCCTATATGGCACCAGGAATGCTAGTATCAAAGGGCAGAGACCTGTCTCAAATGGGGAGGAAGATCCTTGCTCAGGAGATAGCAGGGCTGATTCATAGGGCTTTAAACTAGATATGAAGAGGAGAGGAGGTGGTGATGCTAGGATCATCAGTGATAAGCAACAGGACAACATGCCAGGGTTAGAGGAATGGGAGAACAACAGGATAGTAGTTATGGAGCACCCCCGGGGATTAAAGGGATGTCATTCCAAGATAACACGTCCAGCAGCCCAGCTGAAGTGCCTCTCCACCAATGCACGCAGCCTGTGCAACAAACAGGAAGAACTGGAAGCTACCATGCTACAGGAAGGCTATGACATAGTGGCCATTACTGAAACTTGGTGGGATGAATCCTACGAGTGGAGCATGGCTATCAATGGCTACAAACTGTTCAGGAGGGACAGGAGTGGAAGGAGGGGTGGCAGTGTTGTCCTCTATGTTAAACTGATAGACTGTGAAGAGCTGTCCCTTGAGAATAGCCATTGGAAGGTCAAGAGCTTATGGGTAAGAATCAGGGACTGAAACAACAAAGGGAACCTTCTGGTTGGTGTCTATCACAGGCTACCGGATCAAAGGGAGCTCATCGATGAGGCCTGCTTACTCCAGCTCCAGGAGACACACTCACAGGCTCTCATCCTATTAGGGGATTTTAACCACCCCATTATCTGTTGGAAAAGTTGCATGGCAAACTGTAGGCAATCCAGAAGACTTCTAGACAACAACTTCCTAGGCAGGAAATCGACCCCCCTACCCAAGGAGATGCAATACTAGACCTAATGGTCACAAATGCTAGTCCCTGTCCCTCACACACTTTCTCTCACAACATCCTCCTTTCTAAGTTAGAGAAATATGGTTTTGATGGACTGTTCAGTGGATGAGAAATTGACTGGATGGTCTCACCCAGCAAGTAGCAGTCAACAGCTTGATGTCTAGATGGGAAAATGGTCCATACTGCGGCCAGTGCTGTTTAATATCTTCATTAATAATATTGACAATGACATTTGAGTGCACCCTCAGCAAGTTTGCAGATGATACTAAGCTAGGTGGTGCAGTTGATATGCCAGAGGGATGGGATGCCATCCAGAGGGGACCTGGGACAGGCTGGAGAGGTGGGCTCAGGTGAACCTCATGAGGTTCAACAAGGCCAAATACAGGGTCCTGCACTCAGGGCAACCAGAATTATCAATATAGGCTGGGAGAGGACATGCTAGAGAGCCCTCCTTTGGAAAAAGACTTGGGGGTACTAGTAAATGAAAAGCTGGACATGAGCCACCAATGCACAATGGCAGCCCAGAAGGCCAACTGAATCCTGGGCTGCATCAAAAGAAGCATGGCCAGCAGATCAAGAGAGGCGATTCTGCCCCTTTACTCTGCCCTGGTGAGACCTCACCTGGAATAGTGTCCAGCTCTGGAGCCCTCAGTGCAGGAAGAACCTAGACCTACTGGAGTGTGTCCAGAGGAGGGCCACAAAAACTATTAGATGGCTGGAATACCTCTCATGTGAAGACAGGCTGAAAGAGTTGGGGTTGTTCAGCCTGGAGGAGGTTCTGGGGGGACCTTATAGTGACCTTCCAGTACCTGAAAGTGGCCTATAAGAAAGCAGAGGAGGGTCCATTCACAAGGGTTTGTCCCTGCTTATTGTGGGGGGAGGGGGGAAACCACACAGACACCTTTAGAGGTCTCTTCCAACCCAATACTGTCTATGATTCTATGTTTTCACTGATTGAAAGCCAAAGTGAAATCTGACTATCGTTTAAACTCAAGCTAATTCTTTTGTCCACATTTTCTTATTCAACAGACCACATTCAGAACTTGCAGGACAAAACTATCCCTCGCTTGCCACTCAGTTTGCACTTACTTATTCAATTCATGCCAAGTAGCTAAGGAATAAAGGATGTGACCTCTAGTTTGCAATTATAGACTTTGAGATTATATCATGAGCCCTTTTCTTTCCAGATGAGCTTGTTAATTTTTCCCTATAAATACACTCCTTATTAAACACAGCAGAAGTACTTGGTCAGAGTCTTCAGCTGACGTTTTACAAAATTGCCCCTGGGCTTTTGTGTAGCTGAGCACAAGTATGTCCTTCTATATTGAGATGGTGACATTGTCCATTAGAGCATTATGGCCCCATGAGAGTTATAAATCGTCCTTAAGAACATAATATTCTCAATACATTAGAAGTAGAAAACATTCAGTGAAATAATTAGGTCTCCCTTGGTCAAGGAAGTGTGTAGTTGCAAAAATGAGAGAAGACACAAAGTTAACTGAATTTTCCTTTACTTAAAACAATCAACACCAGGCAAATATGGAGGACTTGGCCCCAAATCAAATAGTTTTTGGGGGTAAATATACTCAACATTTATGCACAGCTGCACAAAATATATGGGGAGTATATAGTTTTAGGTATTTAGACATTTGTTTTGGGGGGTTTTTTAGGTGTTTTTTTGTTATGGGTATGGTTAGACTTGGTGATCTAGGACGCCATTTCCAACCATGAATATTCTGTGATAGTTACACTCCCTTATTGTATTTATCACCAAATGCTACTTGTTACACAAGAGATTCATGAATACAAAATCTGTTCACTTTCAATATTGAACACCTACCTCACAGGTCTGTAATTTGAATGCTAGCAAGACTGCCAACATATCAGAAGCAAGAATACCTGTTTTCAAGCAGCCACCATTCACTTGCATCTCAGCTGTAATGCAAGCCCACACATACTTTGCTCCAGTCTCTGTAACTAGAATTAAATTCAGTTTTTATTATGCTATTCTCTAGAACAAAGACATTTCTATAAAAGCAAAAACAAATGAAGGCACCTGAACCATAAGCATGTACCTGTATTCTATTTTATTGTTATTCTATTTTATTCTGTTATTATTCATGTCTAACATGCTGATACACAAATTCCAGAGACAATTCACATATGGGGTTTTGTGGCATTCGCATTGAAATGCACAACAGTGCCAGGCTGAGAATGAATACTGAAAACAGAAGCAAGACCAGAACTGAACCTGTCTGACATTTTATATCAGCAACATTTGATGACAGCAGCTCTAAAGAAAATTGTTCTTAATCTAATCTCAGGCAATACTTGGGAGGGGGAATAATGACAACTATGTTATCAAGCCACTTCCACAGTAAAAGGAAGTCCAAGGTTCCTCTGACTAAGATAAGAATATGACCTACTAAATTTACATTTCTAGAGCTATGGCAAATTTAAAGCTGGTAGAAGGAGAGAGATTGGCTGCAGTGAAAATGAATTTCTCAGTATATTTAAAGGGATAAAAGGTAGTCAGGACAAGTAATTTTCCCCTTGCAGAGCTTGTTCTGCTGTTATTTTCACCTTCATCTAGATGTTCAGCCTCAAAGCTGAAAGATGATGAATGTAGTAACAAAGATGTGTGAAAATGAATAAAACCTCAGCTAATCCACAACTATTAAAAAGAAACAAACAAGCCACACAAGCCTTGTCCCCATGAAATTTTACTTTAATATCTTACAGACTGAAACAAAATGTTAAATTGTCCTACAGCCATAATCTTATTTCTAATTGAAATATACGCAACTGCTACAGTGCGCTGCATTATTAAATGTAACTCAGTAACACAATTTGACTTAATGAGAACTATGTAATAACCACAATGAAATATCACATATGATGTTTTAATGAGGATTATGGCATGTTAGTTTTAAACTGAACAATAGAGCATGTAATGTAATCTATGCCCTGTATAGAGTTCCACAGCTGCTAACGTGTTGGACTGGTATGTACTTGTGCCTGACATAGATAAATAATGAGTCAATTACAGAGCTGCTTTGTACACCTATTTACGGTGTCAGCTACTTTTCTGAACACTGGAATGAAGTCATCAAGGCCCCATTCAACTATTTTTTTTAATCTTTTCTGCTTCTAAAATGGCAACAACACTTACAGTGCTAGTATTCTTTCCTGTATCTAACATGTCTAAAACTAGAAGTAATAAGAGGAAAAAATAATTCCTCACAGTCCAACATAGGTGAAATTCAAGAGAGATTTTTCAATGGTTCTGCCTTTCCTTCCCCAGAAATACAGAGCTTTCCAAGGTGGTATTCACAGATATGCCACCCAAACCCAGTGGGTTCATTATGATTTTTTTCCATTGCCATTCTAAGTGGCTTCTTTATGTTTTTTTAAAGGAAATCTGAAGATGTAGAGAACTTTTCTTTGGCTTAAAGTTTCAGACAAATAAAGTTGAATTTGCAAGAAACAGAAAATTTTAAATGAGAAATTAATTTACATGAGCAAGTCTGAAAAAGTAATAATGAGGCTGGTAAAAAAAAAATACGATTGTTTCGGAGACTTGATTTGGATGTGTCGGTTTCTGGTGGTTTTTGTTTGGGCTTTTTAATTAAAAAAAGGGAAAAGAAAAAAAAAGGTTTTTATTAAAAGCTCTGAATCATAATGAAAAAAACCCCTTAATTAATAGTTTCTGTTTCTAAGCAGCAGCTTCCAAACTGTTACCAGTAAAACATATGCTAGCTACTCCCCTTCTTTCAGCTCTTTCCTCAAAATTACTTCCCTTCTCTGTTCTTCTAAGAGGTCACAAATTGACACAGAATGTCCAGCTTCTCACACACACACACACACACCCCCCCCCCCTTTTTTTTCCCCCTCCATGGTGAAGGCTGAAAACAATAAGACAGACTTGAAGAGAGATTTCTAAAACAGAGGACTGCACTGGAGAAAGCAAGCCATAATCTTACCCACCTCAGTGCCACAAAGCTGCTGAGCTAATAGCGTCAACCCCGACAGGCAACCTCCTACTAAAAATATCTAAAAATTCACCAGATGTGTCTGGGTTGTAGACAGCAGACATAGTGCAAGATGGCTTTCTTCTATTCACTGAGTCTTAATTCCACACAAGGTTCTTCCTGGTATTCATAGACATCAAGTGAGATGTTCTTGACTTGACTCATCCTGTAGACCCTCCTCAGCTTCCCCAGGCATACTGTATTACACTCAAGCACAACTCTAAATGAACGTAATGAACTGCTTTCAATAATTTAGGATTAAATGAACAGGGCTTAATGTAGTTAAACATGCCAGGAATGAACAATGAAGAACGTGGGTGCCTACAGCCATCAGGAATTAAAAAAGGAGGCTGCATGAATGTTTATTCATTAAAAACATTTATTTATAATGAATCAGCAGCTGGTTACTATAGAAGGGAAAAGCTAAGCTCCTTGGAAACATGCTTGACTTCTGGTGCAAATATTGAGCAACTGTATTACAGAAGCACAACCACTACTGATACAGTCAATGTAAGAACATGACTGTTTAATGCAGCAGATTTTCTACTGCATAATTCAGAAAGCATGTGTTCTCTGTTAAAAATATATGAACAGAAAATAGAACTCAAGGGAACGGGTCCTTGTGGTTTCCCCCTTCAACACTTTTCACTCTCAGTACTTGAATGCACTGAATTCTACCACAAGTAATAAGCAACACTAATAATCTCAACTTTGCCTCACCACTTGAATTCCAGCTTCTGGAGCACATGAACCTCTTTTGACAAGGACAGGGCAATAAGAAGGAAGTAAAACAGGAATCATCTTAGCTTTATCTTTCCAGTCCTAAAGCTCCAGACTGACTGAACATTATATCATCTCCACAAGCACCTGGTCTTTGGGAAAGAAACTGCAAAGAGATGTCATCCAGGACTGGAAAGTGGAGAAGATGCACAGGCAGCTCCCTAATAAAACACCTTTTTTTTTTTTTTCAGAGAAGCTTAGTTCTAGTTGAAGCACATGCACAACAACATAGAAGACTTAATCACAAATAGATTACTGGAATCTTTTCAGTTCAGCAGAATTGGTTTTCTCAGCGCTGCTATAGGACCAAGAAAGAAGTGTTTTCAAAAAGTTCTCATATCATTTTGTAAGACATGCAACTCACTTGTGTAACACTGGCTGAAGTTGTTATTGACAAGCAAACCAAGCTTTTTATCCCCCCTCACTGATAATTCCTTAATAACTGTAACATAGGTCATTTATTAAAAAAAAAAAGACAGTGGAAGAACCTCTCATTTCTCTAGATTTTAGGGGAAAAAAAATAAAAAAGAAAACCAACAAACAACAGACCTAAACCTTTAGAGACTATCAGCAATTTGAACAAAAATTCAAACTGGTTCAAAAAAACCACTTTAAAAGTAAGAAGTTTTAACACACAAAATAAGGTAACACTTGTAACAGCTTCTGAGAAAGCCCAGAAAGTTCAACATACTAAAAAGGAGTAATTCTTCCTCCATAATAGAGGAAGCTAGTATCTATTTTTCAAATATTTTAAAATTCGCATTTGCTCTTGAGGCACTGCCCTGCCAAAAGACAGCAGCATGATACAAAGGTACAGTGATAACATAAGCACGTTTCATCAAGGAAGAGAAGCATTACAGAAGTGATACATGTTCAACTGTTTTAGAATAAAGACCCACTTAATATTAACTAAGGAACATAAAAATTTATCGAAAGCAAGCTACTATGATTTAAAATGCTTAAAAATTAACAAAAGAAAAAAAAAAAAGTCCTGTGTTGCACACTCATTATTTCCAAAGCGTCTTACACTAAATCATCAAGACACTAACTACAATAGTTTGGAATTATATTGTGCCTCAATTATTTCACAAGTGATTTTCCTTGGTGCACCTCCTTTCATTTTGTAAGTTGATAATTCCCTATCAGTGAGGCAGGTTTTGATCCCATTTTACCCAGACAAAGAAGAACCTGATTATATTCTCTGTAGATTTTTGGTGATCGTCCTTAAACTTCCTTGGAATAGGATATTCTCAGTAAGTCACAAGTGAAGCAAGACTTTACTAAAGTACATCTTGTCCCATCAACAGGCTTTGAGAATTAAAGTAGTAAGATATGTGAAGCATCATACCCAACAATTCACTGTGCTTGCTGTAGTAACCCTACCTGGAAGTGACAGATACAAGTTATACTGTCACCAGACATAAAGGGAAAAACAAACAAACAAACAACAAAAACAGCAATAAAAAAACCCACAGCACATACCCTCCACCATAGCACCATATGTTATGTATCTTTTACTTCAGAAGATTAGCTGCTGATTTTCTCACCCCATGTAGCCTGGACGAATTTGGGCAAAGAAACTGGGTTTGGCTACAATGAGCACTCTGCTCTTTCAAGGAGCAAGAGAGAAACACAATAACCAGTGGTCTCTCTTGACAAGCAAGCATTAAAAGGGCTGCAAATTGTTTAGAGCAAAAAGTTCAAGAAGCAATAAAGACTTAAGTGAGCAGTTGGGTTGGACACAGTAAACACCATAGATCTATTCCTTTCAAAATATTTCCTGACATTTCCCTGCCCATCTGCTAACAGAGGACTAAAATGAGCCATTTAAGCTTTCCCACTGAAGGTGGAAGCTCTTGTTCTGACTTTATAGTCTGGATTCCTTTCATCCTCTGCTTTAATAAACCATGGCTCAATTCCATCACATACAACAAACTTACTTCATGGACATCACTTCTTTTTTACATTGTTCAATTGAGTTTCTACTGCAACAAATTCAGATACTTCTGTCTCCCCAAACTAGTTATTTATCTTTTAATATTTGTGTCTTCACTTTTACTAATAAATACTGCAAAAATTGCATGCTGCTTCCCTCTCTCTGCTGATGGAGCTCACTTATTCCCTTACTAACTTCTATTACAGCTGAGGCTTCCATAATTCACTTCATTTCCAATCCCAGGTCCTTTTGCTAATAATAGGCGTAATTCCCCCTTTTTCTCTGGGGCAGCAAACAGAATATCTTTTCAGTTTGCCTCATTATTTTTGACACTTGTCTTATTCAGTGGCATAAACTCTGCAAGACCATGCTCCTGCTGTTTTTATTTGCAATACTATACATTTGATTCCTGTTAGGCGGTACTTGCTCTGAAAAAATCGTTTAAATAAATAAATAAAAGAAGTAGTACACACGTGGGCAAAGAAATGCCTGCTGTTTGTCCAACTTGTTGCAAACATTCAAGCAGCCCCTAGCATCCAAACAATTAAAGAAGGCTGCTTGAACAATTTAAATATTAAAAATCCATTGTATTATTTAAACATTTCATAAAAGGAACACCGAATCTCTGCAGCAGACAAAACTGAAGTATAGTCAGAATGCCAAGTGCATAGTATACTGTCAAAAGAGAAATAGAATTTTCCTGTATTTGGTACAATTTAAATTTACAAACCCTGCAGCACAAAGAGGGCAATTGTCTCATGTTAACCTTAAGCACAGGGTTCTGGAACAAAGCTTTGGTCACAGCTTGTGAAGTCCCTGTGCTTTGTAGTCATTACAAATTCACTGCCAGCGTCTACAGAAGTACCATTCAGTTCAAAACTAGACATCAGCTAGCAATTTTCTTAATATATTATAGGCAGAAAAAAAAAAAAGAGAATATTATTCTACAAAATACACACGTCTCCTCCCCACCTCAACATCCTCGGCTAAGCTTTGGTATCTATTGCCTTGAATGACCATTAACTAATTTAATAGCTCTGAAGGAAAGGCAGGGAATTTGTTTTGGTTTAGTTTTCTGTGTTTGGTTTTGGGTTGGATTATTTTTTTTCTTTTTCTTTTTTTTTTTGTGTGTGTGTATAAGAGATGAGAAGAAAAAATGGAGGACAGGACAGACCCAGATGAGCATCTAGCCTCCTTGATTGCCCAGAGATGCAAAACTCCCCAAATACAAAACCTACACAAACTCCAACTGACAATTTGTAATTAAAGAACATCATCTTTCAGCAAGTTGAAGTTATAGCAGCAGGACAGATTCATTTGTGTCCTGAGACATGTACATTACTGAAGCTGTGCCTTACTCCTTGAGAACTGATATGATGGCACTCTTCTCAAAATGCTACCACCTTTATCCAGTACAGCAGGGGCAAGAAGTTGGCAGAGATTATTTATTCATGCTTTGACTTCAATTTACAGTAAAAAAGGAGCAAAACCAGAACACTAACACATTTTGGTTGTCTCAGCTCTCCCCTACAGCTCTCGGCTATGACTGCAGAGCACATTTTGGTCAGTCACCACACTGACTTTAGCCCTGCTTTGGCTTCCCACAGATAAGTGGAACTATCTCTGTTTGCAGACATCTTCACAAATTCAGCTCAGTCTCATACCTTTCCTATCATTTAACAAGGGACACAGTTTCCAAATTACTTAATTTCAAATATACTTTCCCTTACACCCCACAGAAGAGATGTCAGTTTTCCTTTCCTTCTCCTGAAAAAGGCTTTAAAGTTCTTTTAACCTTTTATACTTCTGCAAATTAAGTCTAGTAACCGATCTGAGGCTAAAGACAAGAACATGGAAGTTAACAGCTTTCCCCATTGCTTTCTCAGTACCAGAATGTCTTTATCTCTAGCGATTATACGCCTATCTTGATTGGTTTTCACGCAGATCCCATTAAAAGTTACAGTACTAAGCATTCAAGCAGGATGGGCTTAATAAGACATCCATAGTTAGATGAGCTTTAATTCCCTGACAAATCACTTCCAGACCCACACTGTTACTCTATGTTATTATTCAGAGACCAACATTTCACAGCTGTTGCACAAGCTCCACACCCTTAATAATGTGCCCACACACTCAAATCAAATTTTAGTAATTTAAAGCTATTTTTCAGGAACATCAGAGAGTTTCACTAAATAAGTTTGACCAGATACTGAAGTATACCCCAAACAACACCTCACAACAGTTTTTGACCAAAATGCCTGCCAGTTGTGTTACATTAGAGCTTTCAGATTTCCAGTGTAAATCAGCCCAGGATAACAAGGAATTTCAAAGACACCACAGTGTATCACAGAACTGCATGCACTAAGAGACATAAACCACTTCCCAGCCAGTGGTTGCTGTCACCTGGGTTTTTTTACTTCTGAAAACCACCACCTTTCCCACCAGACAGCCCCCCTTAGAAAAGAAGAAGCAGAACGCTGACCTTGTACAGATTCAAGACTTCTCCTGGAACTCTATCTTGGCAGTTTACTCCACTTTCACACTCATTTCTCAGTCTGTGCCTCACTTCTGCATCTCAACAGCTTCCTCCCCAAAGCTGCTCTCTCCAAACTTCCCCTTGAAACTTATCCCACCCCAGCAGGTGAAACTCCTTTGCAAGCCTTTCTCTCTAATGGCCCTGCCCAGGTGTAAATGGCTACCTGTTTACAGCTGATGAGGGGTAACTGGGTTACTTTTGCAATTCCATCAGTATGGGAAAGGGCACAAAGGCCTAGAGTGTTTCCCCTGTTACAAAGCAAGAGTTCTAAGTTTTGCCCTGGTGTTTTGCAAGCACTTTCAATCCTCTCTTCCTTCATAAAACTGCTACAGGCTTTCTGAGCAGTATGGTGAAGCAACAAATAATTTAACTCCATGCTAATTTATTTTCGAGGGGGGAGGGGTTGTACTTGGATGTGTTTTTCTATCACAAAGTTTTACCTAGCCTTGAGCCAAGCATTGCATTACAAACTACACCACTGTCACAGGAATGGAAATATGACCTCTTGGCCACAGACTGGGGAGTTCTTGAAAGTTTGTCACATGAGGAGTTAAGTAATATGGGATTGTGAAGAAAACTTGTTAGCAGTGTATCTTCCTAAAGAATTGGACAATGACAGTATTAACAAGGCTCATTTATCTTATGTCCCATATGATTGCAGCATGCATTATCTGAAAATAAACTCCTGTGCTTTAGACTGCAATGCAGCACTAGTGAGCAGCAGTCTGTATCTATTGCAGATAGTGCACTGCACAAGTCAGCATCTTAACAGCAAACTTACACCTTGAATATGGAACACCAAACACCTCAAAGTTACTGTGCCATGGGAAGAGAACACAAAAATTTGGGTCATGCAAGTAACATGAAACCTTCCATGTGAACATTTCTGTTTGGTCTCTGTATACTCAATTAAGATTTTACAACAGTTGTCTTGCCTTCATTTTCCCCCATCCATCCATCCATCCATAATCCATTTTATTAAGCTTTCCTTATTTCTGAATTACCACTTACAAGATTTGGGAAAGGACATTTACCCCTAGATTCAATCCCAAACCACACTTAAAAATACTTGAAATGTGAAGGACACAATTGTAGTCACTGAAATAGAGCATACATTTAAATTTTCAGAATGCCATCTGTCCAGTAAAGTCCTGTCTTTTCCCTGTTTAGTTTATGAAATCTTAAAGCAAAATGCAAACTTCATTTCTTCTTGAAATTCTAAAATTTTGTTATTCTACTCTAAATAAATGACAAAGTCACCAAGCTTTTTCACAGAACAGAAAACATAAATCTTAGAGAAATGAAGAAATGTTAGCTTCTTTCCTCTACATCAAACTATACCCCAGAGTTTTTAGAGATTTTTTTGGGGGGGGTCCCTGTTCTTCTCAGAGCCAAAGTATCTGTTCAGAGTTCATCTTTCATGATGCTCTGTGGTAGGTTCAGAAAGGAGGAAGACAGTAGTACATCTCAAGGGACATAACTGAGCCAGAAACCCTGATCCAAGTAAGTGAAGTCACACAAAGAACCTGAAAAATCCAATTTTGCGATGCACCAAAGCATGTCCTATCTGATTATTTAATAGATGTAAACGTGTTTTGAACAAAATGCTTCACTTAGTGTTCCTGCAGAAAATTATAAAGATGAGCTTATGAGAAACTTCGCTTTCCATTGAAGAAAACTCTCAGAAAAGGGTATTCCAGTCTGAAAATACTTTGAAAGTACAGAATATAAAAAAAACACAGCACAGATTATAAAAAAGCCCATTCAGTCAAAATAATGAGAATGAGATGAAAAAAATTAATCCACTTAAAAGGATGAAAAAGGCTAAGATGCTAAGTGATGCTGTCAACAGACTACAGCAAGTGTATCCAGAATGTGTTTCATTTGTAGTATGTTTGGTTGCTCCCAGCTTGTCTTATATATGTGCTGTAAGACTTTTTGGCAGGTTATTTTTACCTAATTTACATAGAAGTTATGGTAATTAACCCCATGTACACATGTATGTGCTAATACATATACTTACCTTGCTTTGCTCCTAAATACTATATCTGATATTTATGAAACAGAATGGAAGCAAAGGGAAAGGACATTTGCAGCTTCAGATGGCCAAACCTGTCCTTTTTCAGATGGAAAATTTCTAACTGTAATTATTCACTCCATGTCTTATCATTCTATAGGTTTCTGTCTCTGCTTTCTAAGGCACCAAATACTTTCTCACTTCCCTACAACTGAGCTTGTTGACAAGAAGACTGCTGTTGGATGGAGATGTTCACTTTTAAAGGTTAGAACTTTAGTCTTCTTTGATTTGAACTTATTCCTGATAAATTTCACAATTTTCCATTATTTCCCTCTTACTTTCCTTGCTTTCATTTCCTAATACAAGCAATCAGGTCTAGAGGTCTGCATGTGAAATAAGTAACCCTCAGTTAACAGATACTGCTGTAGAAATAATACTGCTTAGATGAGCTTTGTTAGGTTGAGCTACTGATTCTTGTAGTTCTAACTTGTCTTGAGCAATGCTCCTGAAACACATATTCATTTATATGGGGGGGAAAGAAATTTTTATACTCCTTCACTGATCTGTTTTGGCTGTGGAACATGGTATTTGATTATTTACAGGGCAAAATGATCATATTCCAAACATGAGCCTGTTCCTTTAGCTCCACTGAAGTCAGTGCAGGACTAGCTATATTTCACTGTAAAAATAAGTTATGTTCTTTTCGGTGACACTGACAGATGCTTTCATAATGTTAGAATGTGTACCTAATCATCTAGAGATAATGGAAATTACCATATGGCCTTTAACTCTTGTAAATTACTTTCTTGATAGCACAGAAAATAATCTTCCTGGTCATTTCTCCCTCAGTATGTAATTTTGAATTTTGTGAATCTCCTTATTCCAGATCTGTTTCCTTTCCCCTGTAGTTATTACAATGTCTCAAACTGATTTTATGTACGATAGCAAGCTAGGTCAAAAACAGTTCTACTCAGATTCATCCATAAGTTCTAACAGCTACAAAGTTGTGTCTACTTTCTGATGATCACCCTCTTTTGTAAGATCCATCTTTGATCTGACATAATAGTCTAGAAATTTGTATTTAATAAGACTGTAAGTAGAATACAAACATCACTGAATTTATAAATGACCATGTCTTTTTGCATCTTAACTGACAGGTCTGATTGCAAGTGGAATTAAACTATTTTACACTCGGTAATCACTGTGAAGAGATGTAACAGCATACAGAAGAAAGATCGATTTCTTTTTTTTTTTTTAAAGTTAATTACTTCACTCAAAAAGATACTTTTTCTTAATGCACAGAGTGTCTTTTCCATCAAAAATACAGAATAAGCATAGCCATGCTGGATTAATTCGCAGTTGTGACATCCACTATGAGAAAAACAAACCACTTTGGGGGGGAAAAGGTAAATACTCTATTGATACACTGCAAGAGCACAGCTGAAAGCACAAATGTGGGTCTGCTGGATCTTTTGTTTGTTTCATAGATCACGATGGTTGCAACTTCGAAAGGGAACTCCAGTATTTATAATCCAGAAAATTCACTACTAGTTAGGTGGTAGCAAAACCTCTAAAAGAAGAAGAGGAGGTGGCAATTTCAGATGATTGTGCTTGTTGCGCTTGGTTCAGAAACTCCACCTTCTTGATTTCTGGCACTATTTCTTACTGATAAGCCCCAGATGACTGCTTTACACTAATAATTTTTATAGCATACGCTCATTCACACAGACTGTGCAATTATTTTCCTGGTGGGCATTTTGTACTTTTCTTCCCTCTGACATTTTAATGAAGGAACAATACTGGTTAACAACTCCATATTAAACTTCAAAACTTTCTAGTTTTTCAAATGAGCTCTGCCTATTGCTAATTAATCTGACTTTATTAATAAATCTGAATTACAAAACATATTTTCATTTGATTGCTAGTCCTCATCTATAACTATAACATAGAGACTTTTCCCTCCTAAAAGTGCAATGGAAATTAAAGCAAAGAAATATACTGGTTTTTTTCCAAGACCGCAGGAAATATATATATAACTTGACAGGCAGTAATTACTCTAAAGAAAAATGAAAATAAGAGTCAGTTGAAATGAGTGGTATTTACATGGACAAGATGTTTATTTTTACATTGAATTATTTGCCATATGCAGTTATGTGAAATGGATCCAATTTAAATTCCCTGAATGAAGTCAACCCACACATAACATACTGTTGGATGGTGGATTTTCCATTGAACAAACCATGAATATAGCAATACCATCTTAATTATGTTGCTGTAGGACATGAAAATATCAAAAGGATAAATTTAATCCTTACCATGCAGCTTGAATAGCTGCATTTAGGAAAGAGGAAATGAGATTAAGGAAGAAAAGAAACTCCCACACTAGAGGCACTTGTTGCCAGTCCTTTTGTCTATCCCAAAGTTACACATAAAATTGCCTGAAATGTGTGTAACCCACAAAACCCTGCAATGATGCACAGGATGTATTAATTATGAGATTCCAGTATAGGAGTAAACATGGGTCAAAACTGAGAATGACTCCGAATCTCCTCTCGACTGCTCAAGCCATCAGTGTATTTGGACATCCCAGCAGCACATCCTCCCTCATGATCAGAACCATCCCTAAACAAGGCAGCAGGAAGCAGGAGTTTGGGGGTCTTAAGAACACAAACACGTAACAGATAATTATCTCTGTGAAAAGGAAATATATGTATTTCTCGGGTTACTTCCTCCCATTCTGACTGGTTTATTTCCTTATTGGTAGGATCAACTTGTTGCCTTTTGCTATATTTAAGTCAGAAAATTATATGAGCTTCAAAGAAGTACCAAGAAGCATCTAAGAAAGAAAAAAAAGGAAGAAAGGCAGCAGAAAGCAAATAGTTCTGTGCTCTGTTGAAGTAGGTTTGCAGTTCCACATCTGCAGTTGAAACAAATACAGAAGCCCTAGAATGTATTTGTCTATTTACAGTTAGAGCAGTATGAGACACAGCATTTGAGACATCTTGCATCAGTGTTCTTCAATGAACAATCTATGGTCAATTCCAGATGTAACTGCAGCTGCTTCAGACTCTCCAGAATATCAAAGTGACTGGAGAGGGGTGATTACAGATATAAAAAGACCTGAATAACAGAGAAGAGATGTTTGGCATTGTATGATCTCTCTCCTTGCCTTTGATGGTAGTGCAAAGGCAAACCCTGTGATATTAATAATAACAGATGGTAAGACCCCCTCAAAGGCTCTCCATATCAGTACATACTTAACCAATCTGAGGAGGAACTTCTCTAGAGACTAGCAGAATACATCCTATCCCTCTGCTGTCCGAGCATGTCATTAATTAACTGTGCATTTACTTAGTGGTTTTCTATATCAACTTCCTATGTACACAGTCTATCCTGAAAGCCACTCGTAAGACCAATGGTGTCAGGTATGGTCACCTTTTACTATCTTCACAATGAATGGCTCATTTGCAAAATTTACAAACTCAACTTAGTAAATATCATCATGACTTTCCAACTACATGAGCTTGTTCTGAACCCAAAAATGGACATAACTGGAGCAGATGTTATTCGCTGTTCCCAAAATTCACCTCTACAGAACTGTCATGAGTCTGTCTCTGTCTCAAAAATATACCATTCAGGAACCATAACTCACATTAATACAGTTAAAGCCAAACAAGCTCCTACAACAGGAACTGTTAATAGTTAATGACAAGTGATGTGATGTGTTTGATAACTCATTAGAAAAGAATTACACTTATCACCCAGCAATTTGAATGTGCAGGTTCCTCAAAAATAAGTCAAACATTCACCAAAGCGTGGTCATGTTTATTGCTTGGCTACAGCAAAACACAGCTAAAGGTCCTATTCATTGGAAGGGAATACCCTGTGCAGGTCTATGAGGGCAGTGCTCCAGAGCAGGTCCTTCAGAATAATCTGCAGACACTCATTTTCTCAGAGATAAACAATCCTATGACATTTGGCCAGTGTTGCAATTATGGTGGGGTTTTTTTTCTTATATATAACCTTTATGTATTTTTAACACATACAATAGGAGACAATCATTCATACATCAAAAAACTCTACTAGTTCAATTGATAAAAAAACAAGTTTCCAAAATTATGTATTTTACTTACTTGGTTCATTTCTAATGCTGTAGACAAATATCATCTAGGTATCACTGGCTGAAGATGTCATTTTTCACCACTTGTTATCTGGATGTTACCTCTCCCATACTGGGTAAAAAGGACCTTGTGTTTTCCCTGTTGTCTGCTCTGGACCAAGTTATATGGTCCTGCTCTAAGCAGCTCAGTGAGCCTGGACAGGTTGTCCCAGTGTGGTGAAGGAAAAAGTTCTCACAAATCCTTCCATGAGCACAACTATGAGAAAGGGACTCAAAAAAAAAAAAAAGTGGTGATGTCTCCAGCTGGCACAGCTGTTTACCTTATGAATGTCTGTTCAGAGTATTAGATGGTAATGATGAACTGAAAAAATGTGATAGGGGGGTTATGTGTGATTAGTAACTGAGATTCTGTTCCTGGCTCTGCCCCTTCTTTTTCACAAGGGTCAAGGCAATTCATCCATTTCCTCCTGTAAGAAAATGGGATTAACAACATTTATTAATTTACCTTAGAGTTACAGAAATGATTAGTTAATATCTGTGAGGTAATGTGAATATGTCAAATGGGCAATAAAGACTAAGTATGCTTCCCACCTTCATCAAGAGGCAGCTCACACCCACCTGTAATGTATGAAATGTGTATTTAACATTTTAAAACTTCCTTCATAAATCACTCCCATTTGTCCAAAAGAACCCAGATGGCTTCTTGAAAAGCCCTTACTGGCAGAGGGACAAAGTCCCCAAAAAAGAGGCACTAAAGCAAAACCTGATACATTCAAGCCATTTCAGATTTTAATGAAATTTGCTGCTGCAATAATACAGTTTCAAAAGGAAGAAAGAAAATTATGTATTATTTTGGAAGGGACTTAACCATGAACTTCATCAAACCAAAGATATTTTTTTCTTCTGTATGTCTCATTACTTTAATCGGGAAGGGCATTTTTCCACACATACAAAAAGAAAAAGAGAAATTCATTGCAAATTCTATATTGTGTAAAATATTGGTCAATCTGCCTAAAGTCAACCTTTGCCTGTGCCATCACTATAGGATTCATTTATGGGTAACCATCTAATAAATACATACATACCATACATTAGATGTAAGGCAACTACAAGTTTCCTATACATTGTTCCAAACCTACTTTTGTATTAATGAAACCATTATTACTAGCAACAGACTAAGTGCAATTAATGTAAATGCCATGAAGATTCTACTCATATTTTTTCCACAACTTCATTAGGATGGTAAGAGTTTTAATAGCTCCGCACCTCTTTCCTCTAAATGAAGAAAATCTCATTGTCCTTGTAATTCTTACTTTCATTACAACAGCAGCTTGAGAGATGGATTAAGTCCCTAATGAGCCTTTTGAATGAACAGCCCCATGAACTTGCTGAGGCATTGTAGTGAGAAATGTACATTAGTTAGGCTCTGGCCTTTACAAATTAGCAAAAATTCAACATGAAAATTTTCCCCCCTTCATTTTCCCATTACATTTTGAAATATAGGATGTTGAGGAACTGGGAGAAAAGAGTCCCAAGAGCAACTGCATCAAAGCATGGCTTCCATTATCATCGGTGTCCTCCTGTGTCCTTTTTGCCCCTTCATGTTTTAAGACTACTGGACCGAAGATTTTAAATCTCATTAAGCTAAAACTACATATTAAGTTATCTTCTTGCCATTGCATTCTATTTATTTATTCTTAAAGATAAATTTCCTCATATAGCCATAAAAGCAAGGGCTCCAAGCAGGGCCAGGAACATGCTGGTTTTTATATTGAGAACTTTTGCCCATGCTAGTACTTCACATTGGGGCAGAATCTTTAACACACAATGGAAGTCTGCAGAATTTTATTTGTGTGATTTAGCGTCTATCAAACTAACTATGCCATGATAGGGGACATGCAGTGTAGAATGAAGAAATTCTTCTTTGTTGACCATAAAAGCATGCTATTGGAAAGATAAGCCATTGAAGTGACCTTGAAGTAAAGAGTCTGTTTTACAGTGTGACCTGTGAAATCTTAACAACCCAGTGTTTTCCCTCATGGGTGAATTTCACTGAATCACAACACATGCAATGCCTTTATCTCCTACCTAAAGCCAACCTCTGACCTAAAAGTTTTTAAATTTCATATAGTGTTTCAACTTTAATACTGGGGAAAATTATGTACAGTAGCTCTGACTACACCTGTTCATATTAATATGAATAGTATGAATGTAAGCAATACAGTATGACTAAAGTATATGTGTGAATGAAAAATAGGCAGGAACAGAGGTTAAGACTTGGGGAATATAACTGAAAATAAGAGCCATCATATATTCTAACGGGCGAAACCCCTTTGGACTTCTCCAATCATTCCACAGAGTACATATGTTCAAAACCCATTAGCAGAAAAGCTGCTTAAATGGAAGCTTTTATCTTGAAACAATTTCTGCAGCTAGAAAGAACAAGCTTCACCTTGGCACAGAAGATAAGCTGACAAGGGTTTCCCTGTGGCAGGGATGATGCTGATTTTTGTGATGCATGGAATTTTTCCACAAGGAAATTACCAGGGAGCAGTGCAAGAGCCACCAGCCAGGCCAGACCCATGTGCCTTTAGCCCTTCATTTGCATTTCTATCCCCTCTGCACCGGTGTTTACAGACAAGGGCAGGGCCCATCTTCAGAAGTTCAATCCTGACTACTGAAAAGATGAAGCTGCAGAATGAAACACATAGGAATTCAAAGCAAGATAACAAATATGTGCAAAGACCTAGGCCCACAAAACTTTTAAATCCCCTCAAGGTCAAAGTCTCCACAGTCTCAGTAAAGCTACACCATCAGGATCCCACCATGGCGAGATCAGGGGTGTACCTGGTGGCATGCCTGCCTCTTCTCACTAAAGTACCTCCACAAGCTTTTTATTTGCAGATAACTTAGAACAAAAAACTTCAAAGTAATCTTACAGATAGCAGCTAACAAATCTCCCCCTGTTTCAGTGTCCTAAACAGGCAGGTTATTTCTTTTGACATCTTGTCAGTCCAGCATTCAACAAATTTTAGCAACGTCTGTTACAAAAGTGTTTTTGCTGTCTTTTCTAGGTTCCCAGAAAAAACCTGTATTCCCATTAAGGCATGGCTGTGTGTCTCATAACTGCCCTTCTGGTAGCACATGATATTTGCAGATATATGATTGTGCTTCCCCAGTACGTTCTCCACCTGCTTGTCTTTCTCCCTCCATTAGCTCCAGCCAGCTCAGCTGTGCTGCAGGGAAGAGTCATCCCCTTTCTTTCCTCCTTGAAAGTGCAGTCACAACAACAAGCAGCCTTTGACACTGCTGTTAAGCCACGCTTAACAGATCATGCAAAAATCATCCATACTGCTCCTTCAAGATTTGGTAGTTCATTGTTCTTAGGCAACACAGTAGGATTTGGAAGAGTCCTAACTATGAACATGATTTAAAGTGGTCTTGAAAATGAAAGATTAAATGATACAACTGCTGGCAGCTATTTCAAAATTATTTTCCTAGCAGCAAGCCTTTATCAGGAGAACCAGGTTTTAATCAGGAAAGAAATAATTTTCTATTGGGGAAAGGTTTCAGAAATGTAATTACCACACTATCCATTTACCCTGATAAAGGTTTCCCAAGCGATAAGATAAAGCCTAGCAAGAAGACCTCATTTTTCCCTGAGCATGAGATTATGTCCTAATGTAGATCTGCTGGAGTGAGTCCAGAGGAGAGCCACAAAGATGATCAGAGAGCTGGAGCACCTCTCCTATGAAGACAGGCTGAAAGACATGAGGTTGTTCAGCCTGGAGAAGAGAATTTTCTGGGAGCACCTTATAGCAGCCTTCCTAGTTCCTCAAGGGGCACTATAGGAAAGATGGGGATGACCTTCTACAAGAGCATGTAGTGATAGGACAAGATGTAATGACTTTAGACTGGAAGATGGTAGATTTAGATCAAATATTAGCAAGAATTTCTTCACTATGAGAGTAGTGAGGTACTGGAACGCATTTCCCAGAGAAGTTGTGGATGCCCCATCCCTGGAAGCATTCAAGGCCAGACTGGCTGGAGCTTTGAGCAATGTGGTCTAGTGGAAGGCGTCCCTCTCTGTGGCAGGGAGGTTGGAACTAGATGATCTTGAAGATCCCTTCCAACCTAAACCATTCTATGACTCAAGTGGAATTTAATGTCTGAAGAAGGTGTTTTACTAGCTTTCTGAGTAAGAGATTGTTGTCCTGTTACCCTCTGAAAAGGAGATGGTGTATTTTAGAACAATAGCACTTACTCTATATAAGGAAATGAAGAGTTATGTGAGGTGGAAAACACTGTGCTGAAGGCAGGCAGTATTTTAAAAGCACTTATCTCAACAAAATGGAAGGTTCTCTCACATACGCTGTAATCAAGCCTACAGGAACCTTGACTTTAAATTAAAAAGTTACAATAATGAAAATTTTTAAAATGCTGCATTTATATGATCTCATTCAGCTTAAAAGGTTCCTTAAACAAGGCATCTGTCTATAAGCTTTGGTAATGAGATGTCAGTTCTCAACTATATTTTTTCAGTATTACAATTTGTCAGAGTGACTACTGCCAGCCAGACATCTAACAAGACAGACAAACACAAGGTCTTTTCCTTGTGTTTGAAGACCCTCTTCAAACAAAGCAGAAAAGGAAGCAATACATATTCTTCACATCTACTGGGACACTGATTCTAAAATTCTGATTGAAATATTTTCATAACAACATAGACTTGTGTGGCACGCAGAGAGCACCATGAGGCTGCTCTGTTCATATGTACAGATATACAAGGTTCAGTGCCCTCAAGAGAAGGGCAAGGCAGGACCAGGTGCCTGAAAACAGCCACAGCAGACTGCTAGACTCCTCCTCGGTATTCCCGCAGCTTCCCATGTGGCAAACAAGTGGCAAAAGGAAAACCAAACCCCAAACCCCTTTCAAGTCTCCCTTCCAGGCAAACACCCTTGGCCAGACCTTTTACCACATAAAGGCAAAGCCAACAGAGATCATACAGGAATCTCAGCTGTCATCAGTCACTACTGGATGGTTTGACTGGGATACTTAATGATGTAAAATAAAACTCATTTGCACTACTACTTATTACTAATTAAACTGTGATGCATATCGTATCTCTGGGCAAGTTTTTAACAATCCTGTTTCAGTTAATTCATTTTATAGCTGTCTAAATATGGCTGCTTCATGAGTTCATGTATTAGTCATGAATGAAATATACATTTGTATGAGAGGAGGAAGAAGCATCAGAAAATACTAAACTGTGTGAGAAGGCTGTATCAGTACCTGATACGTATTTGGAGAGGTGGTGGTAAAGGCTGCTCCTAATACATTTATTTTTCCTCACCAGATTGCATGATAACTTACAAGTTTAGACTTTTCTAACTGACTGCTCACATACTGATTTTGAATCTGGAAAGCACTAGACCTCTCTTGCTTCCATAGCTCATTGCCAGTGATTTTTCTCATGTATATAGACTCTGAAATGCATGGAAGCTGAGAAAAATAGTGTGCTTTACTGCATCCACACAGTCTCCACAGTGCTGACAACAGTAAAACCAGAGAGTTTCCTTTGGCAGCAAACCGAAACATATATAACCTGGAAGATATCCAGAAAAGTGACAGTAGTAGCACCAAACTATAACTTTGATGGAATTGTTCTGATCCTAGAAACGCTTTTCAACCTGCTGTTCATTGCATTTTTCATCTGCTCTCTCAAACAGGGGAGAAATTGAATTAAAAAAAAAATCTACTTGTTTCTTTTGGCTTTGTTTGGGTTTTTTGTGCGTATGTGCAGGGCTTTTTTCGGGGGGGGGGGGGGGGGGGGGGGGGCCGTTGGTTGGGGGGGGGGGGGGCCGCTGTTTTTTGGGGGGGGGGGGGGGGGGGGGGGGGCCCGGGGGGGGGGGGGGGGGGGCACCGGGCCGGGGGGGGTGGGGGCAGGTTTTGTTTAGTTGTTTGGTTTGTGTGGGGTGGTTTGGGGTTGTTTTTTTGTGTGTGTCTGTGTGATGGTTTGGTTTTTTTTTTTCCTTCAGTTATATGGAAGAGTTGACTTTACGGCCAGTTTCTGGAAGCAGTGGCCTGTAGACCAACTGTAGCCCTCTACTCCAATCATGCAGTTCACAGTAATAGTATTTTTCTTCACATTACTAAAAGTGAATGCTAACTTAACTCTTAATGTGCTACCCTGTAAATGGTGTTCAAGAAACCTTCAGAAAGGAATAAATTTTCTTTGAGGACAGATGTAGTGTAATACAGAACTCAATATGCAACCAAAGTCAGCCAGTGCCAGAAATGGTTTCTCCATCAAAAATATGAATCAGAACTAAATGTCTACATGGACACAAATAAATGTAGAAGTGTAATGTGAAAATTTTTGTGATATTCTGAATGCAACATTCAACATACATCAAAGGGGGGGGGGGGGAGGGATAATCTTTTTGCAGCAATATGAGAATTTCTGAGTAAGGTACCTTGGATCCTTCTGCCAGCATCATAATCTGGATTTTTCTTTTTGCACTCTTCCAACTCTGTCCCTGCTGCACATCATACTGTAATGTCTTCTGTATTTAATGTGCTCTGCCTCTAAATACATTTCCTAAAATTGCTCTTATTTTGGTTTTGTTTGTTCTAAGGGACCTTTGTGAGTCATAAGGAAGATTTAACCAAACTTCTAAAGGATAATGTCATCTTTAGATCATGCTCATTATAATTCATAAGTACTTCTCCACTTGACAGCTCTTTGGTTGCAGTTTCAATCTGACATTATTTTTTTCTTGAGAGCCCTTTTCAATTTTCCACATTGCTAATAGAGCCTGAGGCAAAGCTAAAAATCATTTGGGCTTCTTGAAAGGATCAATAATTTTTGTGTGACATGCATTTTAGAATACACAGCATCACTGACACAAACGCTGTCCCTGCACTGAAAAATATAACACAAATAATGTCAGAAGTTTCCACATAACATTTGAAAACAACAACAAAAAAACCAACCAAACCAAAAAAAGCCTGCCTGCAATCCATTGTGCAAAGAGCAGTGTTAAGTATATTAGAGACAAAAAAGAGGTTAAAAATAAAATTACTGGAAGATTGATTGAATTCTACACCAGTCATTTTCTCTGCCTCCTGACTCACACCAGACACTACATAGAGCTAGGAGATCTAACAGTTTCACTAATTTCAGGTTTATACCACCACAAAAAGTGATGTAAAAAGTTTGTTCAGCTTTCCCCTGTCACCCATCCAAGTAGTCAAAAAAATCCGATTGAGTACTTAGACTTGCTGTACTCAGCTCAATAAATTATTCATTTAGCACCATGCAGAGCAAATTATATTTTAGGTGGACAGCAATTTTGCTCACAGTTCATTCACTTACAAGACAAGCAAAAGACTATGGTGAAAGAAAGGGAAGGATCACTAATACAGAGCTGGTTTTTTCCTCTATTGAAAGCTTCTAAAGAAATTGCTTAGAGAGCACACGGGCTGACAGACTAAGAGCTACTCTGCTGGCATCTGTTTAAACCTTACTGAGAGCATGTTGCTTCATTTAAAATATGTCAAAACCTCTAACAAACTGAATGGACACGCACACATTTCTCAGAGAAAGCGTTGAAATAGCATTAATCAGACCATATAGCAAATACGGGTTTGCATAAATAACTCTTATAGAGACCTATCACAGGGTCAGAGTATAAGGAGCGAAGCACGACAAAGAGATTCTTATGCTGCTTCCCCCCTCCAGCTATGCTCCATTCTTTGCTTCTGCCCTCCTGACTACCATTTGCAATATCATTTAGATTGCCTCATCAACTCCCAGTGCCTATGATTTCCAATCTTCATTTTCCTTCTCCAATGCTGTGGTCTTGAGATCAAATAGGAAACGGAATCAGTACACTCAGTATGATACTGCAAGCAGGTCATCTGTGCAGGCACCAGAATATAAATGATTGATAAATGTTGATGTGTGTTTTGCATCCACTGAGCTGATCTTACCTACACAGCGTTCAGCAGAGCAGGGTGCATTCATTTGTAATTGAATGGCTGACTTTTAACACAATTATAAATAATTTCTCCAACTGAAAGTGTTTCACTGAAGAAAACATCTATAACTGGTCAAAATACAGAAATACTCATTTTGACCAAACATTGTTTAGAAAGTCCCTAAGGAAAAAGCCTCCTCTTTGAACAACAACAAAGACTAGGTGCTACATCTCATTCTAAATGGAAATATCAAAACTTCCCACATTATTTGGATGAGGCTGAACCAGGTACATAAACTAAGCCATCCTAGTGCAAATATCTGCCCAAAATACTTTTTTTTGTCTTGTCATGAGGTGGGGAAGCTCACTACACTGTTCCCACAGCTTTTCTAGCCTGCCATACAACTAGTGAGAGACCAATCCCTGCCTTGTTGAAAGTTTTCCACATGCTAGAAGGGAGATATGTGCTTCAGCCTTGGGATCCAGAAGCATTTCCCTACACAAATGCATGCCTCTGTTTTTCAGTGTTGGGAGAAGACTTAAGAGGCTCTGGGTGGCAGAAAAGGAAACTTTCCAGTGAGAGAGGGCCAGGCACCAAAGGTGGAAAATATGGAGGTGCAGCTCATACTGCTTATTGAGAAAAAGGTCATAACTGGATTGATACCTAAATTGGTCTGGGAGCAAGGGTGGAAGGACTGCAAAGTGGCCCATTCTCTTCCATCCCAAACAAAGCACATAGGTGGTACTAATTGGAGGGTTATGAGCTACCTTGAGACCAACTTAGCCTATAATTAATGATTATTTTAGTCTTTCTCCCAAGGAAGGTGTTATAACTCTTCATTAATTTGACTGACAGCTCCCCATTGATTTAGATAAAATTTGCAAGCTAAAATATAACATTAACCTATGGCTCACACTTGAGTAATTTTTCCAGTCTGAAAGGAAATGGTCTCAGTCCACCACTACAGAAGTCCATGTAAACACAACTTCTATCCTATTGCTTGCTTTCTTGTGGCTGCATATTTCTTTTTCATATTTCAGACAGCTGTTCCTTTGCCATAAGCCTAAATTGTTTCTCCAAAGTTTTCGGAGACATGCCTTTATTAACTCCCACATTTATTCCTCACTAACTGTGCTGCCACCCTTTCATCAGATCAGCTTTCTTTCATCATTGTTTCTGAGCTCATTATTCAACATTTAGCTGAACTGAACTGCACTTACCATTCATTAGGTATTTCTGAGCCAGAGGTGATCATATGATCCAATATTTCTTGGATTTCTTTGTCGTCTGTTATGTGCTATGTTACCATGGTTTAGTAGTATGTTTAAATTTGGCTTCAATACCATCATTGGGAGCAATTTGCATGAATAGTACAAATTGCAAGACATGAAAGGTAATGTAGAGCAGCAGTAGGAATCTCTATAGCATCACCTGATCAAGTCAGCATGCTAAAATGATGCTGACAAATCTCCAGTCACTTTAGTGAATTCAGCCTTGTATCACCATCTGATAAAAGGGGTTTGAGACCACTGCTTTTAGCAGGCTAAATGGCAAAGACTCCTAAGCATGATGATATATGCATTACAGAGACAGTAAAATAAATGTTAGGGGGGGGGGAATCTGCCTCATTTCCCCAAGTTTTTGAATGGTACATTTCCCCTTGAATTGAAATTTTTATGTTAAAAAAAATGGAAACTGGTTTTGAAGTGAAAAACAATGATCAAGTTTTTTCTTCCTGCTTCTCTTTTTCTCTCACTCCAAATGGAGCGATTCATTTTCACTTAAAACTACTCCAGCTCTGAGAAAATTACAAAGATAAGAAATGAAAAAGGTAAGGGAGGGAAAGCAAGGAAATAAAGGGGATGGAAGAGGAAGCCTAACTGTTTGGCTCTTTGAACTAATAATAAAACTAAATGAGAAGCCTCCTTTTTATTAACAAATTCATTTTTCAGTAACAGAACTTTTCTTTCAAACTATAAAACCTTTGCATATAAAAATACTTTGAGACATCCTTAGCCCATTTCTCCAGTGGGACCATGCACTGCAAAAATAATTATTACTCTGCAGCTTTTTCACTGTATTTATTCCCTCTTTTAATGGCTTTTGGAGTCCATGTCCCTATGAAAGGATAAAAAGGGTTTTAAAACTCTGTTGTCCTCCTCCTCCATATCTCCAATTACCTCTGAGAGAGTTCTCAGCAAGGAGTCACACAAACTCACATTCTGTTTTCAAACATTTGACATTTATATGTAAACTTCATCCTTCTCAGTTTTCTGCTAGGATAACTAGTGCTTTGAGACCCACTGTGCTCTGAGTATCTTCAGCTCCAGTCATGGACTTGGTCAGAAACCAGGACCTGTGTCTAGAGTAACATCTCCCAGAACTACAGCACCACACACTTTATACTAATGTTAGTTAATCTCCATTCCTCAGTCACCAAGAGATACTAAAGCCTTAGTTTGAGTTTCATACTAAAACCAGAGGTTAAATAGTACACAGGGAAAAAATATTCCAGCTTTCATATTGATTGCTTTCTTATAATTCAGATGGCAAATAGCTGAGCTTCACTGTGATGCCTGTTTGGCCAGCTGAGTTAAAGAAAAAAGTTCTGGAAATCCTGCCACCATGCTGTTTTCTCCTTTACAGAAAATGGGAGGAAAACAAAACCAACCCCACAAAAACCACAACACAACAAACCCAGCCATCACTGACCAAATACCACACTTCTGTGTCATCCCTAGTATGGTCAATCTGACAAGATATATGAAATAAGATTGGTGATAAGAAGAGGCAAGGACATATTAGAAATGCTCCAAAAAGGCATGTTTGAAAGAAGACTCTGTAATAGGAAAGATTTATGGCAGTAACTTCAGATACCAAAAGAAAAGTATTTAACTGTTCATCCTGTGCCAGTATTTTTCCCAATGACACATATGCACACAAGCCACTGGAGGAGACACTACAACCAAAATAACACAAGTGGATTTGTCTTATTGTCAGATAGGAGTCTTGTGCAGTTCCCTGCAGAGAATGCAAGGTAATGAAAATAGGGATGAAAAATAAGATACTGTATAAGCCCAGAAAAGCAAGCATGAGAGACACCCAAGGGTAGCTGTGGATCATTTCACTTAAGCCCTGTGTTTGCCAACAAGAACGAACAAAGTAAGTCATGGGATATTTACAACCAATATATATGTGGCTGTAGCGTACAGAAGGGCTCTGGCACAGTGGCTCCAAAGACCTGTTTCAGGGCTTTTGCTTGTTTTCTGGAATACAGCATGTCAATATGTTGGTGTAGGCATGTATGTGCTTATTTCATATCGCATTTTCACTACTCTGCTGTAGTAACTACTTTCCTGTCATGCAGAAGGAAAATTATCTGGATTTTTTAGCATGACAATTCAAACATTTTTATCTGTTTATTTTCCTTAATAGTTAACCTTAATTGCATTATAGGCAGTTGCATATTTGTAATCACAGTTCATTATCAGAAGTCTGATTTATATGCTCATCTTTATCAATGTGATATAATGTGACAAACATTCTATCTTACAATTTCTCTGTAAAAAAAAGAACACAAGAAGACTTGCATCTTCTATGAAAGATGTTAGTTACATCTAAGAACAAAAAACATGTCCTCCTATCTTGTGGAAATTTTAATCTTGAACACTAATTTGTTGTTATTCCATTCTCCTCCCACTCCATTCTAAAACAGAGTATAAATTGAAACAATAAAAAACAGTTTACAAAACAAGATCAGTTTTGATTCAGATAATGGAAAGATAAAAGGAGCAATAAAAATACTAATTCAATAAACTGAGTATCTTTAACATTATGTCAAAACCTCTCTTGACAAGTCCTCTGTGGTTTGACAGAGTCAGCAATTTTCAGGGGGAAAATACAATTAAAGCACTACCAAGTCACTCTCCCCATTTCTGAAAAGTGTGCAGGAAGATTCAGCAGAAGCTGGCTTACTAGCTGCAGCAATTGAAAATCCTTATTACTGCATAAGACAATCATATAGTTTTCAGAGAGGACAAGTCTGTAGACAGATTATTTATGCCTTAGATTCCACTGCAAAATCTTTTAAAACATTGTAATCCCGTGAGTTCAAAATTTAGTATCTGAATTTTTCAGATGAGATGCTAAATGCAGCAAGTCCCAGAGAAAGGAGGACTGCTTCATAAAGAGGGAGTAGAAGAGACGTAAAGAAACTCTCCAGTCTCCAGAGAATCACATTATATTATACTACCTCTGTACAGGCTTTTAGTACTTTTTTTGAGGATGAACACCTGAAAGCTACCACATAACCTACATATATAGCTATATTTATTTATACGTTCATATTTATATATAAAACACACAAAACACGAAGTGTAGGTAGCTGTTTGTGTTTATATACATATACACACCCCTGTTAGCAAGTATAAAAGCATTCAAAGGAAATGGAAATTAACTTTGAATGCCAGGTTCTAAAAGATTCTGGACCTCATGGCTTGGAAGAAAGTACTTTTCAAAGACAAATAAGCAACAGCTATGGAGGAGAGGTGCTAGACTCAAGCAGATAAAGCAGACTCTGCTGTCTCTGAGCTGCTCATTCAGCCTGAACATAAGCAAACTTAATCCTCAGTTTCAGATAAAACAATACATTTTCCTTCTTCTAACAGGGACTCTGTCTCCTTGTTTGGAAGGTGATTTTCCTGAAATTGGGAATACTACTAGTGTTTTTCATTATTATTATTATATCAAAATAACCTCAGTTTCCCTTCTTTCTGCCTTAGGTAGACTTTCACCATAAACCAACACTTCCCACATTATCAACCACCTCTAATAAAAGAGAGGCAGGACACGGACTGATTGAAAACTGTATTTAATCTTGAGGAAAGAGTAACAAGATTTGGAGGCAGGATGGACTGCAAAAAGCCAGTGGAGTCTACAGGCCTGAAGGACAGAGAGGACAGTGATACTGCACTTAAAAGTGATGAGAATTAGAGAGATAGTAGGAGGAAAAACAGCTCACCATTTGGTTTCTTTGACTTTGAGACGCACATTAGTCACTGAATCAGAGGGCTGAATGGAATTGGAATAAGCAGTAGGAAAAGAGGAAAACCAGCCTGAATGAAGGTCCTTCTGGATGTAATATTTCTTACCAGAAACAGCAGCAAGGTCTTCAGCAGAAGATTCAGAAAGTGTAAGGGTAACTAATGACCTCCTTTTCCAGGTAACTTCTTCGGTATTCTTAAAATGGGATATAATCAGTAAAAAGAGCCTACCACTCACACCACACAAAAATTTAATGCATGAATTGTAGTGAAGCAGGGAGACTTTGATCATAGCAGATTCCTTTAGCTCAGAGTGTCTTTTTCTTGGTATTGCAGGAGAATCAGGGGCACACTAGACATCATTAAATGAGAAATGATAGAAAGTCACAAATTAGAGAAATTCATTGAAAGGATTGCATGCAAGAGTCAAATTTTTAATGACTCTTCTTCAAAAAAAAGTCTGATTAAACAGAATACTGAAGCTATACAATCTTAGAAAAATATTCCTCCCCAAAAGAAAAAAAAAAGTATAATGAGGGCAATAATAAAATATAAAAATGGAAATGAATGGATTTCATCCGGGAACAGTTTGATTCTACCACCTCATTTTTTTGTTTTATTTTAGTAATTGTAAAGATGTGTAGGGTTTTTTTTTTTAATAAAAGTAACATCATCTAAATTTATTATCCTTCTCTGTACAAAGAACTGAGGGTATGCACACACAAATTTTCTGTTAAAATGTCATTTCTAGGTAAATGCAAAGACAGAAGTCGGTAGAAAGATCTAGACATGTCTACTCAAGATCAAATTTCAAGTGTTATGCTGACAATAGGAAATTCTGAACTGAATAGTCACCAGAATTGAGGAGCAGCATATTTTTGGGATTTTGTATCTCGTCATCAGGGCCAAGCATTCCTTATTGGATTTCAAGGTGGATGAACTCATTTATATGATAGAATGAAGAAAGAAAAAAGTTAACATTTCCCTAGAAAAAGGGAAAGAGGCAGAATTTGTTTTCATCAGCTCTACATTGTTTTCAATATTCAGGGTCTATTAGGAGGTATAAATACTTTTCTTCCAGTTAAGCTATTCTGGCTTCTGATACATGTTTATAAAACCTAACCTCAATAGAGATCCTGTAGCCATTTGCTTTTTCAACTACAAAGGCAGGTGGTTAAATGTTAAATGAACAAAGCATCAGGCATAGAACCATAATGTGACCTGAAAAATTAAGATAATTAAAAAAAAAAAAATCTTTGAAATAGCCCTGGAAGCACTTTATCACTTATTTTTTTTCTATCAAAACTGACCAACCACCTTAGTAAACTATTTAGCCATTTCTAGAAGACATCCGAGACAAATCCATTACTGACCTGTAAAATACTAGTTCTCTTATTCAGAAAGGTCTTTTCTAATACCTTACTTATTTGACAGACACTTGATTCTACCATTTCAGTATTTAAGGGTCTTAGCTTTTAATCTGGCTGCAATGATACCACAACACCTAAGTAGCTTGATGTTACAGCCTGCCAGACCCCAGGTCTTTCACAAGTTGGTGTAATTGAAATTGCTCTACCCAGGAAAAAAAAAAAAAAAAAAAACAACGAAATAAAGGACAAAGCTGGAGAAAAGCAGCAGGGAAGAGTAGTCATTGCTGACTCTATTGCTATCAGGAGGGGGAAGACTGAAAAGAGCTCTGATAGGAAGGTCATCAAGGAGATGATCCTTTTTCTTTCTTGTTTGCACCTCAACCTGTTTCATCAGCAACCGCCACTTTTCCAAGGCTCTGGCAGAGATAAAGTAGACATGACTACTTATTCTAGATTCCCCTTGAATCTTGTTTTAATCAAACCTTTCCTTCCCCCCAGGGAAACTTAATCAAAAAGCAACCCATCAAATTACTGACTTAACGTAGGCATATTTGCTCTAAGCCTTGTTTATTTGCATAGTTGATGACTGTTTCACTTTGTTTTGATCTTCTTGGTCACTTCAGTGAATGAAGTGGGGCTATCTGTTATGCGTTGTTTATTCATAATATACTAAGTATGAGCATAAGGTTTATTTGATAGTATATATAAGAATATTATAGGAAGCTGTTTTTAAACACTTGGAGAAAGCTATCATGGAGACGGTTGATCCTATGGTTGCATTTGTCTTTTAAAATAATAGTATTAGCCTCAGACTTTCTCTTTGGTACTCTGCTTCATATAATAGCCTCAATGAAATAAATGGACTTATTAATTTGTGATACTGCAAAGCACTACATGACTCCCACTTTTTCATAGATTTACGTTCAAAAGTAGCTTACAGACACGGGAATGAGGTGGGTTCTCTATCACCATTATTTCCTAATTGAAAAAAAACCCTCTACAGATGCACATAGACTGGGGATATCTAAGAGCTAATGCTAACTTTAATATCAGCTAGTGATTTTCCTATTTCTTAAGAGCTATACCAAAAACACTTCTCATTCCTTGAGGGTTCAAGCATTATTTACTAGTCCCAGACTAGAACTGTTTGGCTGTTCTCACCAACCTAGCGATTTCCTCAAACACCAAAGACTGCCACGAAGTCAGTAACATACTTACAAATGTGCTGAAAAAGCAGAGGATATATCTGCCTTCATATTTAGTCTTTGAAAACTTTGCTGTTACCATCACTAGCATGAAGAGATTCTCCCACTAGGATGAAGACCTTGTACTTCACACTTACTAACACAGAAAATCCATTCCTATCCTGAAGGAGTCTCTATCAATTATCCTTCTCTGTGCATCTTGTGGAAGAGAACAGGCATTTCCAGCTGTGAACTCTTTTTCTCCCTGCCTGAACACTGAATTAAGTGCCTGTCTTGGAATTTACAAAGCTTAGCATGAACATGACTTTATAGATTTGCCCTAAGTTTCCTCTAAGATTATAGTTTCCCTTAATGTAAGGAATAAAAGGGAATAACCCTTACCTTGTGCAGTTCTTCCAGTCATCTCAGGACAGTACTTTACAGTCATATTTAACTAGTTATTATTAACTTAATGTGAATGCAGTATTTCCATCACACAGTTTTAGTTTAGCACCAGTGTAGGCTACTTGGTGTAAAGTTACACACCCTTGTTAGTTAGCTCTACCCACATGCGATATAGAAATGACTGGAAGGCTACAGTGCTCAAAAAAAAACTCCCCCCCCCCGATTTACAGCCAAACAGTCCATAGTTCTCACACTGAATAGTACATAATTGTAGATTTACACAAAGATCCTAAAAGGTGTTGCATACAGATTCCCTAGGGAAGTTCCCAGAAAGAGCCAGCACAGTTGCAATGGTTTAGAGACACCATTATTCATTGATGCAGTCAGTACTTTTAAAAGAACTGTGATAATAGTATTATTGCTTATATTAAGTTACTGCTTAGGCTAAGGGTCTCTTTCTCTAATCCCTGTTGTTAGATCGAAGTCTGTATACACAAGAAGAGATGAACATTTAGCCCTAATGAGATAAACCAGATAAACTCAAGCTCAAGGCAATTAAACTCATCACCTAATGATGCCCAGGAAAACCTTCAAAAAGTCAAGCATCAAACCCAGGCCTTTCAAATTTGGAGATGGTGCCTCTCCCCTAACACTCACACTTTCATCCTAGCACTTAGGGGTTTTATGTTAATTTTTATATGCTACATTTTTCAGTGCAGAAGAAAAACAGATAATTGCGCTTGTAATTGTTGTATTCCCTTGTACAGTCTGTCAGGTGTTAGAATACTGACCCCAGTGCCTGTGCTAATTAGATGAAGTTGCAAGAAAACAGGCACTATAAATCAGATGCTATGAAGGTTGGTGAGGGTGGGGAAGGTTAGAGAGGGTAGGAGGAAAAAATCTGTTCTATTATAGCTCTGACTCACTGTCTGCTTGTAATCAGAGAAAGGCTGTCAAATCAGGACTTCCTTATTTAATTCACACAAGTCATTGATGTCCAGATCCAATGACAGAATTGGTGTGGTTTGGATCAAGCCTGTCAGAGCAAGTGGAATAACATGTATTTGCTGTGAAATGGGATGAGTCATGGCAGCTGATACCTCCTTCCATAACCTAGAGAGGAAAACAACTTATGATTCAGTGAGCAGATTTTTTTTTCTATCTATTCTGCTGAGGTCTCAGGAAAGGAGGCCCCTTCTTTCATATTGGTTGACCTTGCCCAAAGCCAACCACAGCTCCTAAGCAAAAATACAGATCAAAAGCACATCTCCATTGCTTGTCTGAAAAAGTTTGGGCTTTTGAAAACTCACTGACAAATGAGGGTGTGTAAAGGAGTTTGTAATCCAAACTCGTAACGATGCAGTAAATAGACTACTTTGACTCACACAGAGCCTCTCTGGAGGAAGCCCCAGGGAAGAGTACCAGCTACAAGATGTAGACTTCAAAAGGTAAGAGTTTATCATTTTTCAGAGAGACTGTTTCTTTGGACTATCATATTTTCAGAGCACTTAAAACATTTTCTGTAATGCTTGTAAAAAATTATCATAACCTATCCTATGTGCTACAGTGGCTAGTATTCACCTCAACTCAGAAGGACCCAGGAAACAGAACTGATGGTAAAAATGTATAGCAGAATGCAAAAGGGTGAGCAAATTTAACTTCGTATATTGTCAATATGTTGGATACAGGGTTGGCATAGAATACAACAAACGAGCAGGCCAGCGCACACTCCTATGATGCACTCAAAAGAAGCAATAACCACCAGAAAAAGGCATAGTTCTTTGTGCAGACAGGTAAATACATTGCTAGACAAGTTTTAAGGAAAAAAAAAATCTTCACAGGAGAACAATAGCAAGGATTTCCATATTGGATGAACTGACTTCTGAGGAAAAGATTATCTGAAATTCAAGTACGAAACATTCTCTTCATTTTCAGCAAGTATAGACCAGGTCCTAGGTGAACTGAGCCTACAGAAGAATTCAGTGAATACATGTCCAAGAATAATGAGAATTAATATTACATGTAAGACAAGCTCTGCATTTAAGAAGCAGAGCTGGGAAAAGAGAATTTGCTAATCTGTAAGTATTTGAGTGCTGTAAACTACATCTGATTAAAATTTATCAAATTTTAATTTTCTTTTCAAAACAAACAGTCTATGAAAAAATGCCATAGCTGTTTAATCTTGCTTGGGGTTGCAGAAGGTGTTCTTCCTCTAAAATTAAAATTCAAACTACTTCAGTATAAATTTTAAGTAATAATAACACACCATAAACCAACCCCTCTGAATTTCTGGGGGCAGGTAAGAAGAAATCCATCAGCACTGTTCTGTCTGTGTAAGGTTTTTTTCCCTTTTCTCTGCTGATTTGTTTAATGTCCACATAAGCAGTTGCACCCAGGATAGGGCACCCTATGGGTAAAGTGCCCACCTAGCATCCAATACACCCAAGTTCATATTCTACTTTTTCAGAGACATCCTAGGTTGCATTAGACAAAACACCTTAGCTCCTCCATAGTACTAGTCTTGAAGAAGCACTGATGCTCCCTCTCCTGCTGACATGACTGTCTAGGAGCAGGTGGGCAGGTACCACCAGGATTATCTCAGTACACAGCATCTTGAATGTTCCAGATCCAGCAAAGGTTCAGTGTGGCCATCTTCACAGACATGCAGACACAGTGGGAAAACCATGAAGCCTTACAGCTACTAAAAAGCCACTATCATTACTCAGAGGTAGTTTCCCAAGTATTATTTACAGTAGCAGGTGCACTACAATGGCTCCCAAGGATATCTTTAGAGGACCATATCCTGTGAACAGAAGCTTCCTCTCCATTTTGCTTCCTATTTCTGTTGTGTTTAGCTTACCTTCTGCATTATGAAGAATGAGTGCTCCTTAGCTCATTATCCTGTGGGGCAGGCATTTCTCATAATCTATTAAATATTTAGACCTTCATATAGCAAGTAATGCTGCTAACTTGTTTGACTTAAATTATACCCCACTGACAAATCAAATTAGAGAAGATTTGAGTAAATCTACCTTTTAAAACAAAAGCTGATTTTCTCCGTGTTCAGCCATTTGTGGGATTAACTTTTTTAATGGGTTCTTATGTGCACAGTGTTTTTGTTTTCATGGATACTAGAAGAGGATGAATTATTCATCAGGGAAAAAAATCTACAACATGCATTTTCATAGCATATTTAGTCCCTTTTGTCCTATTCATAAATCAATTCTGATTACTACAAATGAATGTGTTACTCCTAACGGTTCACTGATGACTCACTTGGACCATTAATTCAGACCTCCACATTGAGTGCATTAGGAAGCTGCCACTAGTAATGGGAAATTGGTAGAAGATCTTTTGTGACCTCTCTTCTTTCCCTGCAAAGAACAGATTCCATATCCTGCTCCTTTCCTTATAATTTTATACACACACCAGATATTCTCCAGTTAAAAAAAAAATGCCGTTTCACCTCCTGCTCCAGTGATAAATTTGCTCAGGGGGGAAGAAGAAGATGGCCTCATTAATGCTCAATATGTTGTTTTTATGACCTATAAGGAGCTGTCCTCCTTGCAAGGGCTCATAGTATCTAAAACAGAAGTAGAGACAATTTAGAGCCAAACACAGAGACATCACTGAACTAATACGTGAATGACTACAGCTATGTCACTGGTGACATAGATCACAAGGTATTTGTCTCTGTTCCTGGACTGCTGACGAGCTGTCATCAGTGACGAACCATTGTCATCAAGGAACAATGCCTCACCATTTAGAGCAGAAGTAAATGGAACTTGCCAATTCTTATCCAGGCAGTACAGCATTCATCAACTCCTTATTGCCCAGCTGGGAACAAAGAGAAGATTCTACACATTTGAAAATTATTATTATTATTTACTACTATATCGGCACCACAGTGCACTGAATAGGTTTAGAAGAAAAGCTTATGCTCCAGAATTCCTAAGAGCCAACACTCAATACTTCTCAATATGTGCAATAAAACAGAGAATGAAAAAGCATTTACTTCCTTTCTAGTTCAACTGTTACTTTGCCACAATGGTCAGTATCGAATACCATTCTGTTTCATGTGTTAGAGCTCTATGCTAAACTCTAATTACCAGTGTCAAAAGGGAAGTGTTCCCCAGAATGACAGCATAGTTATTCTTTGCAGTTTCCACTACAGTGGTTGTTGCTGAGTAACTTTTGAGTGTTCCTGGGCACCAGCCTGAAAAGAATGCATGGTGGTCCCACTGCAACTCTGTGCTCTTTTATCCCATAAAGATCACAGATTTCAAGCAATTAACAGTTCAGAAATGAGTACATTAACGCCAGCCACTGAAAACCTTTTATAGTCTAAAACAGCATTGAATGAGCAATTAAAGTTAACTTTTCCTTGTTATTGCTCTTAGGAATCCATATTACAGTAATCCTTATTAAGAATAACCCTTAACCTCAAATTTGGAGTTGTGCTGTCCAGCATGGAAAGAGTTTGGCACATAAGCTAATCACTGCTATAATGTGTCTGACGGTGACTATGACAGGAGGGAGTCACAGAGACTTCCCAGCAAGCCTCTAGCACCTACATCCAACTCATCCACAAGACAGCTTCTATGGTCCAGGAATCTGGACTTCCCTGGCCCAGTACAAGCACACCAACACAGTCCTAGAGCTGAAATAACCTCCAGATCTTGAATTGCAGTGATGTTGATTAATGTTACTTCAAATTTAGTTACTTAAGTAACTACAATTCATGACTAAACAGAAATCCTTTAGCTGCTGCTATCCAAAACTAGTTTCAATTAGACTCAAACAGAAGGAAAAAAAATCTACTAGTTCACTTAAAGACCCATTTGCACCCTGGTTCACTAGAAACTTCCTCCTATCCACAACATACCACCACACAGGGGTCTGATTCCAAGCCTGATTCTTCTCACTGATTTGCATGTGCATAGGATGAGGAGAAAGTTATGTTAGTATGCTTCCACTGACACAGAAGGAGACTAAGGCACTAGTGGTGCTTGCCACAAATAATTTCTTGACATTTCTTTCTACCACTAAACCTGCCTTCTCAAACAGGAAACAGTCCCAATACTTCCACAGTGACTGAAGTAAAGAGTAGAACAAGCATCTCTCTTCCAAAATTATTTCCACGGGCAACTTCTGCCATGGAAGAAAAGAAACCTTTTTATCACAGATGTCCACAAACTCTTCACATCTTCACTCTTCACACATTGCTCTATCTGTAGCAGACTTGTGGTATTTTAGGTTATACAACGCCTACGTAGGTTGAGACCTCTGGGGTTGCACTAGAAGCTGAGAGGTTGAACACTGGCGAGGTCTTTATTAAAACAGAGAAACACTGGATAAAATAGAAGGCACCATTACCTAGAAGGCCACTTAAGAGTCCCTCTGAACTCTCTATCTTATTTTCAGTTAGAATACTACAATTATACATTCACAGGTTGCAAACTATAATAATAATTGAACCAGACAATACTCTAATACCCATTTTGTATTGTAAATAGATAGGTTCATTCAGACTTCCACTGATTTATACAGAATCTGTGTTGATAATCCCTGAGCACAAACTTCTGTAGGAAATGGACCAAGTTATCAGAGTTGCAGTATATATTTGTAAGAATATTTTGAAAGAGCTAGTAGAGATCATGCAGAGGCAAAACACAGCCAAAAAAATGGCATTTTCTCTCCTTGGAATACGGATCAGGAAAGATCTTCCATGACATCTACAAATAGCTTAATGCTCTCTCTTTTACCAAGTTACGTTCCTTTATTTTTGGAAGAAATACACAGAAAAATACTTCCTATTTTAGCTGGTATCTATTTAGAATGGCAGCTAGAACACCACACTGAACTACCAAGGTTTTTTTTAACTGCTTAATAGAAAAGATTATTAATAAATAAAACAATGTGTGTCATCTCCATTTTCCTTTAGAATCTATATTGTATTATTTTCATCACTTAAAACATCATCAGTTGCACTGATCCAGTGAACAGATGGCATTATCAGCCCACAAGAATCTGCACAGGGCAATTAGAAAATTCAGAGACAGATTAATACAAGTACATTAATAATTATATCAGTCCAGCACTGTCTACAAAAAAAAATCTTGTTTTCCTCTGACTCTACAGAGACATACAAATAGGTCTAATGATGCCTTCCACTTTACCAAGTGATGCATTCAAAGTCTCCAACAATTGCCTGTAATATTAAATATTTATTACCTCAGGATTATATTATCCTATTCCTCCTTTCTTGTTTTGAGTAGAGGGAGTTTTGTTAGGAATGAAAAAAAAACCCAAAAACATTCCATTTCTCTTAAAGACACTTTGCAGATAACAGAAGTGTTCATGCAGATCTACCAGTTCTTTCCTCTTTTGCATCCTTCCTTTCTGCAAAGACCCAGAAGAGATGTGTCCAGCAAGAACCACATCTGACAGACACAATGCAAACATGACCCTTGTATCAGTAAGGCAGCATCAGTCTTAAAATGGACAGGACCAGAATTCCCCCCCCCCCAAAAAAACCCTTAAAGTAATTCCTTTATAAAAAAAACAAAAGCAAACAAACAAATCACAGTAGGTTACCTGGTACCCTATATATGCAGCCTGCTCCTGGTAGGACTTGGGAGGCTGGTAGGATAAGGGAAAGCAAATGCATACATAGAGCCTCTGTCATGTGTGATGCTGGCAGATATACCTGCAGTTCTGTGTTTCTCCCATTATCATCTCTTTCAGAGCAGGATGTGTGTAAAACAGGAACTCAAGTTTGTCAAGTGAGCCGAAGCCTGTCTCATCTATAGAAATTGCATTTTGGAGGCTAAAAATAAATAAGTATCAGCCCATACTCCCACTGCCTTCAGATTCTTACTCATTTCAGTATCCAGCTATGCAAATTCCACTTCAAATAACAGCAGAGAAAGGAGAGGGAGAGAAAGAGGAAATAGGGAGTAATCCATTAATTTAGAAACAATGACATATAGCAGGGCAAATATTAATATGATCTAAGAGAACATGGGACACAATCACACAGTATGGAATCAAATCAACTGACCCCAAAATACTTATTTTAGACACTTAAATGTATAATCAATGTGAGACTAGATACAGACTTGCTTATGATATACTGCCTCAGTTTCCCATTGGTAAAAGAATTAGTACAGTGATTAAAAAGCATTCATCAGCCCTATACTCACTGAAGTGCTGGCAGAAGCCTGCACATGCCATGTGCTGGGAGAACTTCACAAGTGTGTTGTTCTGCACAAATTCACCGTATTTTCCACTTCAAGTCTATACTTTGTAAAAATGTATCAAGCACATTTGACAACAGTTTGTTCTTGCTGTTAATTTATACAAAAAGTCCTGCTGTAATTGCATGATGTGGCGGGGGGGGTCCAAGCAGACAGTGTATTTGCTGTTAAGATGATAATAACCCTGGATAGATTCCTGTGGGTTGGCAACGCCATCTGCCTAGTGGATGCAGAATCCAAAGACCATTGCAGTCTGTGGAAAGACCATCTTTAAGACTGATTCAAAGCCAAGGAGTGATAGTTAAGTCAAAGTGCTTGAAAGCTAGATAATGACAGATGTGCAAGACAAGCATTGCTCACCTGTGGGTCATTCATAGCTTTTCTCTCAGGAAATCTCATTATTCTGTAACATTTCTTCATCATTGCATCAGAAGGCATGGAAAAAGCCAACACTTGTATATGTTTTTCTCCCTGCATGGAACTAAAAGGAGGAATGCTTGTCTGAATACTACTCTCTAATAAAGAATACTTAAGTTCTGCGGCCAAAATCAGAGATGTGCATCTGATCCCTTCTACTCAGCCTGCAAGCAAATGAGCCGCAAACCGAGATCAGATGATCAATATTCTACCTATTTCAGCAGATCTTTTCAAAACTTAGCATTTTTGACCACAAGGATGGAAAGGTCACTGTTTAAGAGACCTCCTGCCTTTGCCACTGTTGACCTGTCAGGTCTTGTTCATGCTGTTACAAGTCCCAAATACACCTACTGATCTTGATGGCCTCAATATCCAGAGCCAAATTTTCTCCTGTAAGTTTTCACTCACACTTGCCTAAGCCCCGCACATTTACAATCAATTTAGACACTGCAGAAGATGAGTAAAATCACAGTAAACACTTTTGTTGCCTATTAAAAGCATCCTTGTCCAAGAAAATTTATGTGGGGTTTTTATTCCTATTTCAAAATAAATAGAAATACAGATAAGACACTACCTACCTTTAAACCAAATAGAGTTATTAAAGATAGTCGGACCACATCTGAACCTACTGCAGAGTAGCAGACCATACACAGACTACATAAAAAGCTCAACAGGAGATCTGATTCTATCACACTGAATTTCTGCAGCTTTAACTGACAGTTATGGCTGGGTTTAAGTGATAGCTTTGAAAGTGTCATGAACAGGTGATAAGCGCTAGTGAACTGGGATAATAAATGCTAGTGATTCTGCAAGAGAAATTGGAGGCTGTGTTCAGGAATGAAAACGTACCCATTTCTGGGTACACCCACTTTTGCAATGGGAGTTAGAAGGTTGCACTTCTAGAGGTGTTTTTATCCACCACATCTTTCTGCCCACATCAGAAAAGTCAGACAAGACAGACAGAAATAAGGGGAGGGGGCCATAATGTTGAAAATAACAATAGAAAATCTTTCCAAGCTAAGCTAACCAGAAACACTCCTGCTATTATTTTCTGTGGCTGCAAAGAAGCCCTGAACTGCTATTCAAATTGATTGGGGAAAACAAGCTCATCTCTCTCTCCATATTTTCACTATTTCTCCATTCCTCCAACTTCAAAAAGGAAATAGAAAAACAAAACAAAACAAAAAATTTAAAAAATTAAAAATTTGCACCCAACAACTGAAAAACTACACTTAGGAAAGCTACTAATGTTTCCAGATCACAGAATATGCTGCTAAAGGGCAACTAATTTGTTATATAGTGGACAAGGCTTTGTGTCTCCTTGTCTACCTGATAAATGTACAAGCCTCAGTTCCCCAAGGTATCGTACACAACACTTTTCCAATGTTACGTATTTGGCTATTTATTCATTTTCTAGTAGCTAGCATCCTGAGGAGAAATCCTATTGCCACTCAAGTTACCAAAGGTAATAAATTATTGCAAAAAGCAAAATGGGAGGAATTTCTTATGTATTATTAGTATTGGGTAATTCTGATCCTTCTAATGATGTCTACTGACCCCTAGCCTATAGCTGTGTTTCAAAGCAATTTCTTTGGAAATTTTTTAATTAAAAAGCATTGGGAAAGATTTTGATTTACTCGGGATTTTTATGTTACAGAAACTAAGTGAGAAGACAACAATTTTTAAGAATTTCTTAATTCAGAGACAAAGAAAAAATAAATTAATACCATGTTAGATATTAAAAAAGAAAATTAATTAAGCTGCATTCTTCCTCTTAGAAGCATATTCCTTTTCCACTGTAAATACCGTCCCCAGTGCTGTTCTTATTTGCAAAGCCTGCCAGAAACAAGCTTTTTGAAGCCACTGTAAATATACCAGTATAGGTATCTGAATGTGGATTCCTTTGGCCAGACTGTTCAAACTGAGGAAGGCACAGAAGCAATGCTTTTACACTTTGGCTTTCAAATAGAAGGAGCTTAGCTCCTGACAGTGACCTGCACTGTAGCTTCCCATTTGCAGAATTTGATCTCTTCCTTTGGAAAGTTTACTAGGTACCTGGGAGCTCGGGAATCCTTAAAAGCAATGGCACATTTATGTAGCTATTTAAATATACTTCAGAACACTACTTACAGTCACACTTCATTCAATATTTTTGCCCCTATATACAAGTCTTCTCAGCCCAAAGGGAGAAGGGAGCACAGCTTCCCGTACCTCAAACATACAGAGATGATTTATTTAAGAAGATGATGAATTTTCATACTGGATGCAATTATTGTGGTCCATCCGTGCACACAGATACCTTCACATGTGAATCTAATGAGGTTTCTAGGGAAATTGTAGCTACTGAAGATTCACAGGCTCCTTCACTCAGCTGCTGGGAAAGCACTTTCAGCTGATTCCATGCTAATTCATTGCTCAATGAATCAGTAAAATCTGTACAGTATAATAAAACCATTGATCACTATGCTTTAAAAAGATTGACTCCTAAATATTTAGGAAGTAGTGTGTATTGAATGGAAATGTTTATTGGCACTGGAAAATTAAACTGTCACCCATGAAATAGTAAAACTAATTAAAGCAGAGTTTCTTTTTAAGTGTTAGGAATTAACTTTATGACTGCATCAGTAATGGCAAGCTTCAGCCTTAAATCGCCTGCCATTTAGTATTCGTGAACATTATTAAAGCATATTAACCGTCATTTAATTGACTGAAAATTAAAAGAAAAAAAAAAGGAAAAAAGTTCGCTGCCTTCAGCGGGACGGCGGCTCATCAGGGAGCAGCCAGCGAGCGGGAGGGCGGGGAACGCCCCGCTCCTCCGCCCGGGGCCCGCGGCAGCCGGGCCGCGCCGGGCAGGGCCACGCAGGACGGGGCGGCCGCCCCGCGCCGCCGGCGGGGCAACAGCGCCCTCTAGCGTCCCCTGCGCCCCGGCCGGGACGCCGGCCGCCGAACACCGCCCGACGGGCCGCAGAGAGGCCGCGCGTCGCGGGGCCCCGCTCTCGCTGCCTGCCGCACCGGCCGCCCCCTCCCCTCCCTGCCCTTCTCCCCGCGAGGCGTAGGTCACGGAGCATCTCCTCCTCCGGGTTCCAGGGCCCACCAGAGCCGAAGGACCCCAGCGGCACCGCGCTCTGCGAGGCGCTCGTAGAGCGGCTGCCGCCGGTGCCCGGCCCGCAGCGGCACTGCAAAGCCCCAGGGGTGAAGGAGTCCCTAGCCTGCGGGGGCAGACCCCGCTGCCACCGCCCGTAAGGTCAGCAGCGATACGTGGGAAACTTAGGAGGGAATCTCCGGAGGAAAAAGGAGCGAGCAGCTATTTCCCACCTGGGATGGTGCGGATGGAGTGGGGACGGCGGGCACTCTCCGCGAACCAGCCGCGCCCGTGGGAACCGACGGCGCTCACCCGGCCAGGGAAATATCCCTGGTGCCACCAGCGCTGCCCCGGCAGTCCCGAGCGACGCTGCGTCCGCAAAATCCCAGCACCTCCCGACTCATGCGAGAAGGGCCGACACCTTCCAGCCTGACACACAGAGGTGCACAGCCTCGGGCCCGGCCACGTCCCGCCCAGTGACCCGCACCGAGGCAGGGCGAGCAGCCGCGACACTGGCTACAAAAAAATGTGGCCAGCAGAAGCACAGAAAACCCCGAGGGAAAAATCAGAGAGGCTCATTGCAGAGTCTAGCGGCTCCCGTTCACTCCCACGTCCACAGCGGCAGGACGGTGCCGAGCAATCCCTCCAAATGGTCTCAACTTTGCATTTCTGAGCTTCATTAGCAAACCGGAGCCAGGCTAACTTTCTCAGAGGTCGTGTTGCAATAATCCCCTTTTCAGGGAGGTGGTTTTTTTTTTCCTAGCTCTTCCTTTCCCGGCTCCAGCCCCAACCCCAGGCAACTCCTTGCGCTCCCACTACTCACAATTTGTAGCAGTTAATCCCAGGTGCCAAAAACTGAAGAGCAGCAGAGTGAAGCCCCCGAGGGCTCGGGAATCCATTTTCAGCCCCGGAGGGGGAAGCCAACCGCCCTCCTGTCTCCCCCGGTCCCGGTCTCTGAGCGCCTCTCAGCCTTCAGGGCTCCCTCTTCCTCCACTCATTTACTCCATCCAGCATCCAGGCACTCCGGGTGAAGGGGGAGCCAGTGTCGGCCTAGGGACCTTCCTCCACGGCCTTTGGAGAAGCCCCTCCAAACGCCAGCGTCCGAGCCGAGCTCGCTCCCCCGGCTGCTGCTGCGGAAATTCACCTTGCGAGCTGCGGCTCGGGAAGCAGCAGCTGGGCGCTGGGCACCTCCTTATAGGCGAGAGCCGCGCTGCACTCCACCTCCTCCCAGCCCCCTGGAAGTCACTCCTCCTCGCCTTCCAGGGAGGATCCTTATTGCAATCTTCACGCGTTGTTGATAAGCATCAGAGTCACGGAGTAAATCAGATGCCTGGAGAAAAAAAAAAAAAAAAAATCTTCCTTTTTTTCCTTTTTTTTTCTCCTTTCTTTCCTCCTCCTTTGGGTACCGCTGTGGATGGAACATTTTAAAGAGTCCCCAGCTCAGCTGCTTGTTTGCTTATAAATACATATGGTATATACACATACATAATACATACGTGTATATTTCGGCATTTACAGTGCCGACACAGCCCGACGAGCCCCAGCCCCACTCCCGGGGCTCAGCCTTACCTCTGGGGAGTGGGGATGGAGCCTCGGAAGAGGCTGATATTTGATTCGCTCTCCCTTCACGGCTGGTCCAAAGCCTCCCCCTATCTACCCGTCTTGGAAGGTGAGCAGGGGCGGCACAGAGGGTCCCATCAAAGCCGCGGGGGAGAAGGGCTGCAATCCCCTCCTGGCTGGTGAGGGTGATGCTTGACAAACCCGGATTTCATGACCTATAGACTGATTTGATTACCCGACTGCTCAACAACTGAACGGCCCGAGATTACCTGCCGGGGAGATGATGGGGGGGGGGGGGGGGGGGGGGGGGGGGGGGCGGGAACAAGGTTAAAAAGGAGCGGGCCCCCCCCCCCCGGGGTGTCGGG
>JANIJG010026089.1:0-14802 GCA_024611175.1 Megaceryle torquata
ATACAAAACCAGTATAGAACCCAACCCCCCTGATGGTAATTACATCACCATCACCACTGATGTTGTAGAGCAGGCACGGGGGGTCCCAGCCTGGGCCCCACAGCAGACAGGAGCTGTTCAGAAGTTGGATTCTGCTACCAGATTCAGGAACACGGGATTGAAGGCAGAACAGACAGAGTCCTCCTTCGATACTCCGAGGAAGCAGTCCAAATGGGGAGAAGAGCCCAGGAAAAAGAAACCCTATAGACCCTTCAGATTCCTCTGCTTTATACCTAATATGACATATATGGGCTGGAATACCTTGTTGATCAGTTTGGGGTCACCTGCCCTGTCCACTCCTCCCTGCAGGTGCAGCCTGTCACTTTCCTGCATCCCCCAATGTGGTGCACAAGATCCAGCAGCAGCCTTGGTCTGCACACCAACCCTTGGTAGTAACTCTAACCATGGGGTGTTATCACTGCCAGCAGCAGCCACTGCCTGCAAAAACAGGCTGCTAACTTCAGAAAGTTCTGTTAGGTAGAAGTACTGAACTGAAAAGTAAAATCACTGAACAGAATTAGTTCTGTTTTCACTCAATCAGGACAGGGGGAAAAAAAAAAAAAAAAGAGAGAGACAATGCAAAAGCACTTCTTAATTTCATAATCCAGTAGTTTTGTTTTGGGGGTGGTCTTCTTTCTTCCATAGCTATACTTTTTATTTACCAGTTGAGACAAATGCATAGGAAAAAAATCTAAAACAAAAGGACTAAACAACACTAAACCTAAAATAAATCACCTTGTGCTTCAAGTTGAGTGAAATGTTTCAGACTGCAGCAACAGCTTTGAAGTCTCTGCAAGTTATTTCTTCTGAAGAAAACAAACCGAGTTACTGATTCTTGCATTTGGACATAATTAGAGGACCCCTGTTCTTTCATTCTGTTGCCTTAACCTGTTCTCCAGACATCTCATTTGCCCATATAAGAAAAGCAGTTGCTTTGATCAAGCCTTGTTCCTAAACAAAGGAGAATTCCCATTCACATTGAGATTCTCCATTCTGAAGACCAACTTCTTTAAAACAGAAGATATTTTAGTTGACTGATATTTCTCCTGGTTGACAATATAGCTCTGTTAAGTCCCTCTACTTACCACTTATCCCCATAATTTGTGTCCTTCAAAACTGTGATATTTTGTGAGTGTTAGAAGAAAATTATTTGTGCTACAAATATAACTGCCCTGCGAAACAACCTTAATGCTTGTTTAGTCTACTTAAAATCTGAGTTATAAACTATGTTCTGATGTTGTGATCTTACTCTTGTCCCAAAACCTTCTTAAAAAAATTAAAAAGGCTACAGGATTGAGCTATTTTGTAGAGCAAAAGAAATATATAAAGCTCTCTGTAATATATTAAATATATTTTAAAAGTTTAATTCTATTTTGCAAATTCAATTAATTTAGGCTATCCTTAACATATGTATTAATTTCTCTTTCAATTACAATCTCTTTGTTTCTTTTATGTTAGCATGTAGATACTATCTCTTGTAACTTTTACAGTAACAATTGATACATAGTAGTCTGTTACATTTAGAATTTCCTCTGAAAGTTAAAGGAAGACATCTTCATATTTTATGAACAATTCACTTTCTGCCACTTCATCTTAATCTATTTCACCACAAATCAACAGAATTTAAGTTCTTGGAAAGCATATGGAAATCTATGAGACAGATTAGTGTTCAATTTTCTCTGTTTTGTATGTCACTTTTGCCATCTCTAAGATGAAAAATGAGTAATCTCTGGTGTATAGGATTTTTTTTCACTAACTATACAAACAGGCCTTTTATCTAAATACCTAATTGTAGCCTATTTTTAATTAATTTATGCAGGTTTTATGATCTGGATCACAACAGTGTCATTGAATACTCAGACTCCATTTGCAATCAAACTAGATTAAGTTGTTCATTGCAATAATTGATCTTTTATTTCTATACAGACCAAATGAGTCTCTAAGGATCTCCATATTCTTGTCATCTTACAACTTGGAAATAATTTAAAAGTAAGCAACCAATATTTTTTGTTCATTCTGATATCCAATTTTTATGATCTGGAAATTCAACACTGATACTGGGTGAAGATATAATAACTTACTGACTACTGATCAATTAATAAAAAGTTGGAATTACAGATTGGATCATATACCACTTAGTTCTGTACTCCCTCTTAATCACAGGCTAATGGGTATCAATCACTACAGACCCTGTACAAGGTACACACTTACTTTGTATCATTATTTCTTTTCCTGTTCCTTAAACATCAAAATATTCAATATCTTTCAATGATTTTCTTTAATATAACAGTATACGTCCTTGTCTTCATGTCTTAATTTATTTCAGTGAGAAAACTTCGCTTTTCTGCTTTTGCCCTTTGATGTCAATTTTAAAACAAGCTATTAGAAAATTCATTTGGCACATGTATTTGAAGTTGAACTTTAGCCTAAACTGAGGGAATGTGAAGAATACAGACAAATACAAAATAATACAGAGCGGGAACATAAACCTTGGATTTGTTAGTATGTAATGTTGCAAGCATGATAAACTTCACAACTGTCAAAAATAAGACCTTTGTTTTCTGAAGAAAAAGAAATGGAAAACAGTACATTTATGAAATTTGCCTTTATTTCAATTTAATTGCAACTTTAGATTTCCATAAGCTTACATGCAATAAAAAGAAAAACTAAAAATAAATACCCAGACAAAGCACAAGTTTCATGTGAGAAACAATGGGTTCAAGTTCACACTGCAACTTGTTTCTTTGCCTTTCTATTGTAGACCATCACTCTTATTGTTGGGACAGTTACCTGAGGACATCACCCCCCAGTTTAAGTTAAAATATTCTAACTCTCCCTCCTTCTAGATTAAATGAAGATATTCTAATCTTCCCTCCTTCTTCTAGAGGAAGTCCAGTAATAGTGACTATTTGATCTAGCACTGCCTAACCCCCAGAAATTTCAGGGGTTAAGCAAAACACAAAATCCCATAATAGCTAGTATACAAGCTAGTGCAATCTTAGTGATCCATCAGAAGGCAAATGAGGCAAGTAGCATAGTGGGATAAGTGGGGATTATCCTAATTAGAACATGAAAAGGCAACAAATGTCAAACTGAAACCGAAAATATTCCTGTGCATACTGTATAAATGAGCCATGAAATTCATCATCAAAGTCTGTAGGTTAGATCAAAGTTTGGTGGGACACAAAGGAGACTAGATATTGAAAATTAAACAGCATAATTTGGCTGGAACAAAGCACTGATAAATAATATGTTCCGTAATATGCCAGATGAGAAGCCAGAACTGTGATTCTGAACTGGAACTGTGATTCTGGAACTGGAAATGCCATGGCTTTACTATTTAGTTTTTGACCACAATAGGAGACAGCTATCATTTCTGGTCATTTTCTTTTCATTCATAAAGATTTTCACACTTTTAATCAGAGGAGGACAACTAAAAAATAACATTTGGAACCCCACTGTGAAAGTAATGCAATTTCATTCTCTCTCTCCTCCCCCAGTCTCCACTAAGAATTTACTTGGAGAATTTAGCAATTTCAGGAGGACATCTCTGAACTTCTACTGTTTTAGTTACTAAGCAAACTAGGGAATAAGTAATATTTCTTATGTATAACCTTTTAAAATTGAAACAACTATATGGTAAGCATCACAGTATCACTTGCATGCGAATCAAAGTTCTAGTTTTACAGCTGTATCATTTTTTTGTCTGTGACCCAATATTGATTCAGAATCTGCTTAAGTACCTGACTGTAATATGACTCTACTTTATCTTCATATATACCAATGAGTTTGAATTATAGATTGTAATTAAATGTTCCCAAATGGTTTTGTCCAACAAAACTTTCTAATCTGATTATTCTAAAATATAACATCAATAGCATCCTAAGGGTTCTTTGTTATTTTTTTTTCCAATTGTGTCCAGTTTTTCAAGTATCTCACAGAAAATTTTTACTGTAAACTAGACTAATGCTTTCCTTACTTTCTAGCACATAAGGTACTAAAAGCTTTATTTTGTTGTAGAGAATGGAACCAGGCTGGAGAGCTGAACAGAAACACTGTAACTGTTTATAATACACAGTAGAAAGAGAGACAAAAAAGATAAAGAAGCATGTTTTTTACCTTCCTGACCTCTCTGCTCCTTCTTAAAAATACTCGAGTGACAATTTTAGGTAGAAACAACTTCCCCATCACTTAAAGGTTCTTCACAGCACAATGTGTCTTCATACCATTCTCAGTCAGAATGCTGACTTTAGAGACTGACCTATGACCTTCTGTCTGTATTTCTATGCCTCTATGGAAGTCAGACAATTCTAAACTGAAACATATCTTAACATTTATGAAGCTATGCCCAGATTTACACAGAATGTGAATTTCCATTGTAACATTTCAAAATTATTTTCTCTTAAATTCTTAAGTAGATAGAAGAATTTTTTTTAAAGTTTTTGTTCAAGAATCCATACTAGATGACTGTAGAAAAACTGTGGGCAGACATTAACACTACCAAGAAAAAAAGACATCTCCTTAATGAAAAGAGAAATAACTCCTTGATTACAAGAAAATCAACAGTGAAAATCTATCAGTAGGAAAGTTACTTATGCATAAGTTTTTGCTAAATAAGACAGTATACATACATGAAGATTTCAGTTAGTGCTTTAAAAAGACAGGTGTTAATTTTTTCACAGGAACATCCCACCTTCCTTATGGAAGCCCCAAGGCTTCCATAAATATGAGAACCATTGAAAGAATTTTTGTAATCATTGCCATTTCCTGCTAGTCTTCAAACAATTGTCATATCCAGAGTCACTCAGCCTCTTTGGTTAAGAAATTTTTATATGCAACAATATATACAAATTACTATATATACACACTGTATAACATATTTAGAAATTGCTTCTTTCTTTCATGAATTTGCTACTTTCCTTCCAAGACTGAATGATATTTCATATATTTGATTCTAATTATCCCAGTTTTGTGTACTTACTATAAATTTCATACAAGAAGCAAACATACATTTCAGATGAAAACAAAATTTCTTTCAAATATGTGCAATAAATCTAAATTGTGCAAAATACCTGGGAAGACCTACGAAAATATTTTCAACTTATTGCAAACACTGAAAATTTCTGGACTTGAACTTTACAACTTTCATATGCTAAATATGGCAAGAGCTTTTTAACAGTAACTGCTTTTACCATCCCCAAGTGCTCTGCATTAGATAACAATACGTAATGCAATCTTCTTGGATGTGTTTCTCATAACCCTTGGTAATTCTATCTGCATTGCACCTGTGAATTACTTATTACACAGCCTCACCAAGCCTAATCATAAGTCCTGATACCATGTAATCTATGCCACTCCAGACACAAAATATCATCTTTTATAGCTACAAAAGTTTAATTGGAGCTTCAAGAAGGAAATCAAATCTTATGGCCTTTCCCTTGGTCCACCTTTTCCTCCCATACCACCTCTGCACTGCTGACTTGTTATTAATGTCATGATAAAAAAGTGTGTAAATGACAACATCCATACATTTGTGTCACTCTTACTTCCAAACATGGTTCAGCCATAGGCTCCAACAGAGTCCAATGGCAAGGAACCGTTTGTCCTCCAGTGCCCAGTTACAATATCCCTGCCTGAGGACATGAAATGATTGTCATCAATCTGCCTGGAGAAAAGGAGATACTCTCTGCTGGCATTACTCTCATTCTACAGTGGTGAAGTTAGGCAGGACTAAACTCTGTCTGACCAACTTAAAAAGCAGATTTCTCTCTCTCTATCTCTAATCTATCTATCTTTACCCTTGAGCAGCCTAGTGATGCAGATATCCTCAGTCAGTCAAAGAAGTTCTATCTCGACTTGGAGCTTCATCTGGCCTTGTAGCTGGGCTCATGAGTGAGTTCTTAATGAATTAATTAATACATTTCATAAATAAAATAATATCTATTTCATACCATGATCAAAATCTATTCAATATTTCATGCCTCTCCTCTTTAATTTACTATAGTCCAGTTTCTGTTAGTCTAATTCAAATTGACAGTATTCAAAGGCTGACCCTTTTTTTTACTATATTTTGAATAAATCTGAAGCTTAAATTCAACTTGAAACAGAACCATAGCATGTATGAATTTTGTAGTGTATACTTCCCTAATATACATATTTTGTTTGTTTTTCTTAAAGAAATAGATATACGGACTGTGATCCTTCTATTTCTGTGTAACTGTGCAGACATAAGAACTTAATTCCTGTGTCTTTGAAAACTTTCCAAGTGATCAGTAGTATTTGTGGTACAGCAGCAGAATTCACCACTGATAGCTGAATACCTTGACACCCTTACTGACATCAAATGTAATATAAATGTTTACAGCCACAAGTATCTATATTACTGACCTGCTCAGCTGACCATAAAACTCTTCTGAAATCCTTCTTAAATTTCATAGATTCCAGATGTATAAACAAGATATTTATCATTAGAATTACTATGGGATATTTATTGTTTTATTAGTATGAAAGCAAAATGTTTTTAAGTAAAGTAAATATAGGCATAGGAAGTCCAATGAACTGGTTTGAACAAGAGTATACAGAAAATAATCAAGAGCTAAGAAACATCACAGTCCAGACATGAGTGTACAGCCTTATGAAATTATACAACACCATACATATAAAAGCAAAGAGCATAGAATTTTATGCAATGCCAATACATTTATATGAGTACAAACAGCTTATGTCGTGAAAACTAACATGGTTAAAAAATTGTGAAAATTCAAGCCAGTTGATGCTGTTTTGTTAAAACACTGTGTTAAATGGCAATTGAAAGAAAAGGACTTTATTGATAAAATGCTTTTGCCAAAACCACTGCAAAAGGATATGCTCACAGAAGAAAGAAAACACAAGCTATTATTAGTAAGAGTAGGGGTAACTTGGAGGTGTATGACCACTAACACATGTATTGATTTTAGTTGAAAGCCTTTCCATTATTTTTTGAAATTTCACTTACTGACATAGAGGCTTTCAAAAGTCAAATGCAATTGCTGTGTCTAACTGCCACGTGCAGTCAAAAGGAGAGAGAAACTTAATCTACAAAGGTGCTTTTTGACAATTTTACCCATTCATAACTGAAAATCAGTGCAATGTGCCTAAGAATTAAGCTACTTAGATGCACTTGAAATTAGCATGTGTCTTAATTAAAGAAATACCTTTTACTTATATATCACTGGTAATGGGAACCAAAAGAGTATTTATGGTATGTTTATAAAAAGAAAATGTTGTTCTATTCCAATCAGTTATCAGCTGCCTGATATTTATATTTATGTTATATTTATGTATATTTATGTTAAAGATTTGGGACAGAATTTTCCAAGGAGCCTAAAGGTGGTTAATTCAACCAGTGATGGGTATCTAATACCTTTAAAACCTTTTGGAAACCCTATTTTTAAATGTCTAATCCTTTTGCTGAATATAACTCTTGACCTCCTGGTATCCCATGACAAGCATTTTTCATAGGTTCTTTTCTTTCTGAAAATAGTATAACATGTATATATATGTACAATGTACACATATATGTGACATTCTGGTAGAAGACAAAATTGAAGAAGAAAATATTTCCATGGGAAAGAAATTTTAAAAAAGCAAAAAGAATCCCAAATTTACTACCAAATCTTTTATATTTATGTCCAATGGACAGTGTTTCTCAAGAAAATGGAAAACAAAGAAAAGAATACAAAGGCAAAATGTTGTATGTTTTCCTCCTTACTAAGTTTAGGGATATAAAGTTGCCATGGCGACCTCTTTGCTTTTGCATAAGGTGTGATAGATTTGAATGTTACAGAAAGTAGTTGACAACACCCAAAGCAATTGTCAGGTATTCAGGTGATGGTGTCTCATTTGGAAACAGTTGCTGTATATAGTGCAGCTACATACTTAATTTCTCCTGAAAAGAACTGCTGACAGGAGCAACCCATCCTTCGATTGACAAACTGGAACAGGATGCTACTTCCCAGCCTTAGAATTGAAATGACAGTGCACCTTTTTAATAACAGCATTAAAGAACACATTATTTAAGGGGTTTCACTTGGGTGCGTTCATCCGTATACAGGAAAGAAAAAAAAAAGTGACATACTTTAAAACCTGGAAGCATACTGTCACTTTTCAAATTGCCATGCCAAATTAGTTTCTGTTGTGACCTTGTTCATTCCTATTAGCTGGATATTAGACAAGAATCCCATGCCACCTTGACAAGGGCTTTTGTTTCTATTATGCTGTTATTGAATCCTTTACGAATGATGGATGAAAATGGTGCATGTCTGAATAAGCAGGGGGAATCACCCTAATGAATTATCTTCTGCATTTCAATGTGCCATGGATGAAACGACTTACCCATTCTGTGTTAACTGATGTGACCGCTTCGTTTCAACTCCTTTTCATAGTTGCCATCACTCATAAAGGCTGGTGTTTACAGCTCTCACAGGAGGAATATTTATCTGACAAACTGTGTTGGAGGTATGAAACTTAATGGTAACAAAGCAAAAATGTACATACCAGTAAAATACAGCCCTGGGATCCTATTAAGATTTCAAACTTTCTTTACATTAAATTTTTTTTTTTAACGTATTTTTCCTTAAGTCAAATCAGTTCACTCCAGCATCTTATTAACAATCACGACCTTTTAGATTTAGTCAGATAGTTGGACTTATTGTCCAAAAGATTTTCTGGCCACTTTAATGTCATTTTAATACTGATGTTTATTTTTTGTCATATAGTATGTTTCTAGAGCTAGAAACGAGCTTCGTTTTTTGGTGCTGGCTTTTTCTTTTGCTTTTTTTTTTTCTTTGTGGTTTTTTTCTTTAAAAGCATGTTTGTTTACAAGCAATTTATTCTGCAAACACATTTTATTTCCTGTGATCTAAGTCTATCTTTCTCTCTGTGTTTGCAGTCTGTTTTTCAATATGCTGTCCCTGTTTGCACATCTCCCTCTTTGTTGACAATTAACTCTGTTGTCAACAAAGCGAAATAGTTCTTTTGACGTAAATTATTTACAAATCTCAGTTAAACCCAAAGTAATCACAAATGGCTTGTCAACATTGTATGTGTTTTACAAGAAGATAACTATTTGAAAAATATTCTATTAAAAAAAATTAAAAATGGAACACAAATGGGTTTCAAATAGAAGGCAGTACAGATTTGAGAAATGATTTGTGCATTTAAGGAACAGTTGGAAATAATAAAAAAAAAAATTACAATAAACCCTAAATTATATATGCATATAGCCATTTAATGGCAATTTAGGTCTCACCAGAGTCTTGTGAGACATTACTGAGCTAGGCTGTCTCAAGACAATGCTGGGCACCTCAGCCAAAAGAAGACAAGGTGGTCATTAGTTAAATCCACAGCTGATGGCACAGATCCATTGACTTTGGTGCAACTTCACTCTTCACATTGACTGGAATTTTAGTGTACTTGTGAATAGTTAGTAATTTTCTGGATAACGCAATATTCAGTTCTTCTGTATGGTCACCATATCCTCACTGGGAAAAGTTTGACAGACCATACAGAGCAGGAATGGAGTCAAGAGATGCATACAGATAATGATTTACAATCATGCCAAGTAGCATAAGTTTTGGTGTAGGTTTTTTGGAAAATCCTAAAAATATCTATATTAGGAACTCTCTGTGATCCTCAAGATTATACAAAAAACTATTGAAACTTTTTCTTCTGAATTCTGCAGAAACCCTATTCATAAGAGACATACCATAAGGACATTACAGACATTAATGTTGCCCAAGCCTACTGCTGGTGGACCTAGTCATAGTTTTAGTCAAAAACACTGCACTTTTCATCTCCTGTCAATGGGGAAAAGAATTCTTGGCATCAGGGGTGAGTTTTATTTGTCCTCCTTTGTTCCTTATGCACTATTTTATTTTTAATACTTTTTATTTAGTGCAACAAGAGAAATAAATGTATTCCATTAACTTGTTATTTTACTTTTTTTTTTTTCCTGGAAGAAAAGGTGTGCTGCTTCTAGGTCAGATCTTAATTTTTATGTGTGAACATGGGTCCAGAGGAGGGCCACAAAAATGATCAGAGGGCTGGAACACCTGGAAGAAAGGCTGAGGCAGTTGGGATCATTTAGCCTCCAGGGGAGATCTGATTGCGGCCTTTCAGTGCTTTAGTGGGACCTGCAAGAAAGATGAGGACAATCTTTTTAGCAGGCAGGGCCTGTTACAATAGGACAAGGGGTGATGGTTTTAAACTAAAAGAATGTAGATCATGACTAGATATAAGGGAGAAACAGACAGAATAACAATCTATAACCAGCATACAGCACAGAATGGTAAATAGACAAACCTTAATTTGGGGGGTTAAAAAGTAAAATCAAAACAAACCAAAACAACTGAGAAAGATCCGTATTTTCAGTTCACCTGAAAAGGAATTTTGCTTTGACATTGCTGAGATCCAAAATATGTGGTAATTAGTCTTTAATTAAAATGTAATTTAAAGTTTATAGAGTTTTAAATGCATATGTTGAATTATATTAGAATTAAACCAGGGTTTTAAAAGGTGGAATTTTAGTTCCTAGTTGGAAGATCACATTTGCTCATATTTTAGCCTTATCTAGAAATGAATATTGGCATTTGCTTAAAGGCGAATTTGTCCATTTTAAGTTTATTGATTTCAGCTTGGTAAACACAGGTTTCATTATGACGTAAAAGAACCAGCAGAGGATAATACCAGAGTATAGCAGGATATAAGACGTATCAGTGTCTCCAGATATTTCAGTACACTATGCTTTTAATTTAAACTAAAGACTGCTAAAATAATTCATTAAATATTACAAGAATGACAACAATAAACCACCAAACAAATAAAAAACATAACACAAGAATGTTCTCTAAGCTTTTGATCAGTTACAGGGAAAAATCACTCTGTTTTAAGAGTTTGAATTTATTTATTTATTTATTTATGACTATTTATATTTCTTTTTTTAATTGAATGAAATGGAATCGACTTCTGTAATTAAATTTTATAAACAAACGTGTATGAGTTTCTTTCGTTATTTCACAATAATTAGATGATGGCAGCATTATCTATAGCATTTTTATGACACTGTAACAAGAAACTAAGGGTTTAGACAAGATGACATTTTTACCAACATCTTTATTTTAGTCTTTGGTAATATCAGCTGTGTCCAAATAATTCTCATGCAAAGCAATATTTAGCTGCTCAGCATTTAAACTTTTCAGAGAGTATGTGAGAATTTGTGTTACAATAATGGACATAGCTGTGATAATTTCTTACTTACCCTATATGTAGAAATCAAATCAGAAAAAAAAAAACAAAACCCACAGTGTTTGTTTCTATCATTATAGAAAGTCATTGTTTCCAAAGTTTAGGAATTAATAATGTGTCAATGAAAAAGTGAAGTATTTTATGACAACTGTGTTAAACTGATGTCATTCGTCAAGTCTAGGTTAAAAAAGTAAGACATAACAGAAGTTGTGTTAAGATACCTTTGGCTTTTTTCACAGGTACTAATATGTATGCTAATTCATAGGAAGCCAGATCATGTCTAGTCAATTCTTACCATAAGGAACCTCATAGTGAGATTAGGATTAATTTTAGTTAACTAAAGGCTGAAGTAGGATATTGCATAAGCACATACATTTGTTTTTAATATGCCTGTGCAGTGCAATTGTGGAATCAATATTTACTGAAGCTGACAGTCTAGTGCATGTGTTGACAATTTGATTTAAACTGTTTGTGTCATGAAAACTGAAATCCTTGAGCAGTAGTTGTGTTTTGAATACTCAAAATGAAATCATTGCAGGGCTACTTTTCTCTTTTGTTATGCCATTCACAGGAGGAGAAGGAAAAGCAGTGAGTCAAGGAATGTCACATTTTTCAACCATTGACCTTTTTGAGAAAATGAGTGGGAAAACAGGTGCAGAAATGGAGAAAAGTGCAATCTCTAAACTAAGAGGCTAGTGGAAAATTAAACCTTTTCTCCTGAAACTCTGTTCTTCTCCATACCTGATCTCCTTTGGTTACACAATCTTCTCTTTTCCTATTACCTTTGCAGCAACATAGATGCTGAAACATGGAGAGACAGGGAAGACATACCAATGGAGATTTTAGCTTATTTTTTCTGTTTACACTTCCCTGATATGAGGGCCAGGCTTCTGTTGTAAAACACACATGCATTTCACTCAACCATATTGACTTCCTTAGACCTGAGCAAATGATTTTGTGATGGAGCTTCCAGCAAAGGAAAGAGTCCTTCTGAAAACTCAGCCCTTCCCTCTTTTCTTTCCACGGGGCTTTTGTATCCCGTTGTTCTTTCCCTTAAATCCCAGGGACAAGAACAGAGGTTCCAGTTACAACAAAGACAAGTAAGCAACAATTACCAGAATTTGTCTAAAAAGACAGTCTGTTCCTGTTCCTATTGTGTCAAGGAGCAATTCTTCTCCATGAAAATTAGGGAGAAATTACAAAGTTGGTTGGGGATGAGGGAAAGCTTTATGTTAATTTTAGATGTTAAACTTGTCTAAATTTTTTTTCTGTTAAAAAAAAAAAAAGTCACCCATGTGACTGAACTGCAAACATAATCTTTGAAGTCTTTTCCATGTTTTATATTAATAATTTTCAACACGATTTGCAAGCTAATTCCAGAATGAAATTGTTAGGGAAATATGATGTTAATGCATATATGTTAATAGATATATTTAATCAATTATTTGGTGAGTGTTTTATTACACATATAAGCTTGAAAACAAAATGTTCTACAGGACCAAGCTGTTCTGAAATAACACTATAAAAAGTGATGCAAATGTAAATCTGTCTACTTTTGGCTAGGAATACTTTTCTCTGCTTTTTCTTCTATTTTGTCCTACATTTTTATGAACTAAGAAATCAAATTTCAGTTGTGAAGTGCTTCATCAAGCATGAGTTATTCTGAATTTCTTTTCAGCAATATAAGAGAATATAAAGCCAATATATTGTAGAGCAAGAAGACATAAGTTTTCAGCAAAAACTACTGTGTAGTAGAAAACTGAAGATTTGTCTTAGTACTTTTTGGTTTCCAACTATTTTTTCTATTTCTCAGCTACTTTTTAAAAATGCTCAATAAAGTAGACACTGTGTAGGAATAGGGCATACAAAGTAAGTTCATGTTCTTTCATTTTGTCACCTTAGCTTTTCATGCCAGAAGTAGAATTCTCAGTAAAGTCAGGAGTATTTTATGCAATATTTCCCAAAATTAACCATTACAAGTATGCAAGCTTTTTATAGATTGCTAGGTGGATAGACCCCACAGTTTCCATAAGCTGGCTATGTGGAATTTCAAAGGAAATTATATAGCTGAAGCCGAACTGATACACTGCTACTTTTAATATACCTGCTGCCATCAAAATTGCATGCACCATGACTACTATAAACTTGACACATTAGTGAGATTAAATTATGTTTCTATCAACAGTACTGATGAAATCTGGGAGGAGGTTGCATTTTTATAGCTCAATATGCTATGACCCTTATAGAGCTTTGGAAATTCTAGCTACCACAGTGGTCAACACTCAGAATGTTATCTTAAAAAAAAAAAAGGAAAAAAACCCCAAAAACCACCAAAACCAAAAAAATCCACAACCAAAAGAAAAAGATAAAAGGAAACTAAATAAGAGAGATGAAGTACATAGAACAGAGTACTATATCTATTTCATAGTCATCAAAATGATATTCCGTATCGCAGTTAAAAAATTTCTGTCAGTATTCCAGGCTCATGAGAAAAATATACACAATGTCAATTTTACACTGTATTCATCAGTGTAGGATTTTGCTTCAGTCACATTAGGGCCCAGACCTTACAGTAGAGACAGCTGCTTGTAGAATTTTAATTTCTGAATTGATATTTTTTCTCATTCTTTTCTCCTTTCTCTTCTGAGATAGTATGCAGTGTGTCACTCTGAGATTTGCTTGCTTTTCTTTTTTTTTTTTTTTTTTTTTTTTTTTTGTTAATCTGCATGAGTTTTTTGTTCTGTGTTTAAGAACTGCTGTGGTTTAATCCAACTAGGCAGTTCAGCCCCACACAGCAGCTCACTCCCTCTCTCCCTGGGTTGGAGGAAAGAATCAGAAGGGTAAAAGAGAGAAAACCTGTGGGTTGAGATAAAGACAGTTTGGTAGGTAAAGCAAAAACTGCACATACAAGCAAAGAAAAATAAGGAATCCATTCACCACTTCCCATTAGCAGGCAGGTGTTCAGCCATCTCTAGGACAATGGGGCTCCATCTCGCTTAAGGGTGGCTTGGGAAGACAGTAAATCACTCCCTTCCTCCTTCTTCTCCACAGCTTTTATTTCTGAGCACAGTGTCATATGGCAGGGAATGTCCTTTTGGCCAGCTGAGATCAGCTGTCCAAGCTGTGTCCCCTCCTAGCTTGAGAAACAGAAAAAACCTTAATGCTGTGTAGGCACTGTTCAGCAATAACTAAAGCATCCTTAATTTATTAATACTATTTTCATGATAAATTCAAAGCACAGAACTATAAAAGCTACTATGAAAAATATTTAACTCTGTCCCAGCCAAAACCAGTACACAAATGCGGTCATATTTAAAAATGAAGTTTACAGTACATACTCATTCTGTTGTCAGGTTAATAGTAGATATCGAAGTAAATGTGATTCTTATATATGTCGCTAGGTTAAGTATATATCAGCTTAGTACATGTTTTCCCATCTCCTTAGCATCTAATAAAATCTGAAAGATCTTTAGAATTTCC
>JANIJG010026089.1:16405-35427 GCA_024611175.1 Megaceryle torquata
TTCTCCTCAATTCAAACCTATAGATAAAAAAACAAAACCTCAAAATTAAATCCTACTAATAGTGGTTTTTGTTTTTTTGTTTTGTTTTTTTTTTTTTTTTTTTTTTTTTTTTTTTTTTTTGTTTGGTTTGTTTTTCTGTATGATATCTTATTTTCTTAGAAACTTATCTCAAAGTAAGTGCTATTTTTTATTACTTCCGTTAAAATTGCCTTTCTTCGAACATAATATCAAACATTTTTCTTTAAGGCTATATTCCCATACTGTAACAGTATATGGCTATGAGTTTGACAGAAGCAAACATGCATAAATTAAAGTTTTGAAACTTGTATTATTTAGGGTATAAACAAAAGTACATGCACTGAAAGTTTATGTTAACTCTTCTGGGGAAAAGGCTCCTTGTTCTAACAAACATTTGAAAATAGAGGCCATGCTATCACAGTGCTTTCAAACACCTTTTCCATCTTCATCTTATGCATAATTCCTTTGTGATACCAAAATATTGTCACAAGAAAGTACTTGTCATATTTTATACCCAACCCTCCACACATATGGTTTCCTTAAGGGAGTACCTTAAACAGCCATAGAGAATGCTGACTTTTTTTGTTGCCCATCACCAAATTGATGTATGACCGTTGGATCCTACCGGATATACCCTCACCTTCGTCACAAAAAGAACATATTGGTGTAAATACCTTCTTCCATCATCTTCTAGGCAGGGGAATGGTACCATTCGTTTCTGAGAGCAGAACTTAAGTGACTCATCCATCACTACCAGATCACTTCAATGTATTTTGTATGGTGAAAGCTAAGCAGATGTATGTGTGATAGAACCTTTGAACAAGAAAGGCTTTAGATAATAGTTTTTTCTGGGCCTAGAAATCCTTCCCTTTATTTTATTTTAGTGTTTGTGTCTTGAGGGGGACAGTATCCCAGACATAGCATTGTAAAATCAAATAATATCTACAGTTCCTATAAGCAGTGACCCTTACTGTGCTGCACATCTGTCTAGGCATACCCCATATCGCTTTTGGTAAAACCATTTCATGAAAATTCAGGGGCTTAAGTTGAAGCCATGTATCCTAAAATGTGTTTCTTTAGGCAGTGAGTGCATCAGCATTTTGTGTCATTAAAAGCTCATTGCAGGTTCTAATGACATTAGGATTTATTTATTATTGTGTCTTCTCCTCTTGTATAAAATCAAATTATTATTATCACATATTAGAAAGATACACAGTTTTCCAAAGAATTTTATAATTTTAAATTACTGTTTGGCTTCTTAGTTCCTCTTGTACATCTTGAATAATTATTAAAATAAATAAATAAATAAATTTCAGCTTATCATTTTTGAAACTGAGAATTTTGTCCTTGAAGCAGAGGTTTTTTTCAGAGGAAAATCTGCTTCACTGATAACTTTTGAATACAAATCTCAAGCTTCAAGCATCTTTCAGATGTAGACTTCTCCTGCTTCTCCTCCTCTGTTGTCTTCTAAACTGGGATGTCTCCTTCCAGAGCTCTGTATTATGGGAATGCTACAATTTTTGACTGGACTTGCTGGAACATGAGCATAAAGAAACCTGTAATTAGACAGGGACAATCTTGTCTTGTCTGTGCAGTAGAAACTGGAGGATTTTCATGGCACACTCCCTACGGTGAGATACAATTGCTGTCAGAGGAGATCACTCTCTATTAGATGTAGTTTACAAGAGCAAAGTAAACACAGATGACCCAAATGACTGCCATCCTTGTGTGCTCAATAAATTACTGGCTTTACTGACTGGATTAACATAAGCCTTCAGGTGCAGGGGAAAAAAAAAAAAAGTCATTGGATGTCCCTGAAAATCTCACATTGCAGTGATTTTACATTTGAGTCCAGAATGCTCTCCAAAAATGATTCTTGGTGTCACAGGAGAGACAACGTTTTACTTGTTTTAGTGAAAAAGTAGTTATATTCTTCCTCTAGCAAATGTTTTGTAAACATAGGATTTCACAATAGAAAGGCATTCTCGATCTCCAGACAATCCTTAATATCAGCTGCAGCTTTTATTCTTCATTGACTTATCTTCACCTAAGCATCTGCAAAGCCTCTATTAACAGTTAACCTCTATCTGTATATACTTATGAATATGAAGATTCATTATTTAGTCTAAAGAAAGTGATTTTCTTGATTCTTTTTAGTGTTTTTCCTTTAGATCTTTAATTTTTGTTTGGTTGGTTTTTTTTTGTTTTGTTGTTGTTGTTGTTGTTGTTGTTGTTGTTGGTTAGTGTATTTCCAAGATACACTGTGGCAGAAAACTGATTGATATGTCTTTGGAATCAGGGTTAGTGTATAAGTGCAAAACTAGCACTTAAACAAAGTAGAGCTGAATGAATAGCTAGTATAATATTTATGTGTACCTCTATATTCTTCCAGAAAATTGTTAACTATTACATTTGAAACAAATAAAATATGATTTAACTGAAAAAAATTTGAGCACTATGAAAATGAAAACATTTTGAATAAAACATCTGCCACAACACAGATTTTCACGTGTATTGCAGATCTACTTTGGCAGATCTATGATCTGCAATTATATGCTAAAGCTTTATTCTAAGGTTTTCTAGGGTAAGATATTTTGCAGGCTACAGCAGACCAAATGATGGATATAAAATACCTCTGTGTATGTTATGTCTAGAGCACTCAGACAGCAATCCATCAAGAATATAGTAAAAAAAATAAGAAAGGAATACAGTCAGTTTTCTCAGATATTTCAAACTGTAGCCTCCTTTTAATGATTATAAACCCTAATTTTTTACATTTTGAAAATTTGAGGTATGATCATCAGTACCAATTTTGAAATGCCTTCAGTCTGACTGAACTGCCAAGGCCCAAATGGTCTTTGAGAACATGGAAATATATAGAAATTCTACAGTGACTCAAGACTCTGTCTATTTATTTCATCTTCAAGTCAGGATTCAATACATCAGAAAAAAGACACTAAAATCTCCATCGAAAAATCTGCCTACAGGGAATATTTCTTCTGAATTCTTATTAGATAGTGCCTACCTTATATTTGAATGCATGAAGATTTATAGTCCTCACTTTTTAATCCATACTAATGTAACGTGACTCTTACTTAACTCTTGGCCTTGCTTATGCCTTGGGGAAATAAGTTCAATGGGTTTATTATGCACAAGATAAAACTTTTTTTTCCTTTTTTTTTTTTTTTTTAGATTTGTTAAATATAAAATTAAAATGAAAATGTTGCTATGAATCCCCATTTTCTCTACTCTGAGAATTCCTCAGGTTTATACTAATCTGGTCACTAGCTAGTTGTACAGTAACAATATTTTTTTGGTCCAAAACTCTACATTTCAGAAATTTCACATCTCTATATAATGAATAAAGAAATATTATTTTCCTATAAGATTAATTCATTAAATATAAAGGGTTTCAATGCTGAAAAAAGGACAGGTGTCAGACACTGTAAAATGAGGTGTAATAACATCTTTTCTCTTTGGTGTAGTAAACTCAAAACTAAAACTGGGCATATTCTTTACTAGCCTGGTTTAGAACTTGCAAGACTTTAAAGGACAAATATGTGTCTCTGTAATTAAGACCATATCCAAGCTCAATTGTAGGCTCACCAGTGAGCCTGTCTTTATCTTAAAGACCAGACTCTAACAAGAAAAGCCTTATGTTTCCTAAACCATCTAAGAAAAAACTGGGCACATTGTCCTTATTTTAATATCCACTAACAGTTTCAAATGTTGTTGTATACAATCCAGATATATAACTTCTCTCTAATATTACCAAATATTTTACACCTCCTTTTTCTGTATAAGTAATCTAGAAAACTTAAACACTAACTAAAGAAGAGTTGGTTGTATGAGAATAGTTGGACACTCCACTGCATATATTTGCACGAATAATGTTTATGTTTATATCACTCTCTGGCTCAAGTTGTTAGACAAGATTCACGAGTTTTTCTTTTAAAGAAAGATGGGAGCATGTCTTTTTGCAACTGATTTAATGAAAAAGACAAGTAACATACTCCTTCCATGTATATTTCCTAGTTAAGTTCATTGCTAAATTCTGCTTCTCTTCACTTTTCACAGAAAATATTATCACTGTCTTTGACTCTATGAGAAGTACCTCACTTTTGAACTCTCTGAGTTCTCTGGACTCTGATATTTCAAAGACAAAATCCAGACAAACACTGCTGGTGAACACTTTACCTACTGCATGTCTAGGACCAAAGCCACTATTGTTTCAGTTGTTACTAAGGCAATTTGTAAATAACTTTATTTTGTTTAGATGCTGAGAATTTAGGATATGATTATGTGAAACCCAAATATAAGAACAATATGTTGTTATATAGTATGTATATATATGCGCTGTCTTTTCTCTAATTGTCTTCTTCCTAAAAAGTTGCTGAGTTGTTTATGCAACATATAGTAAAAAGGGTCTTGGCAACTCCAGTAAGACAAACAAAGAACATAATTAATTTACAAAGCAGTGCAAGATAAAAATTTAGGTCATAGTTTCTAGAGCTCCACTGCTCAGTATATGATGAGATGTAGGGTAAAGCACCAATTTAAATAAGGCTTTAATGTTTTAACTGTGAACACTAGTGACCCAAATGGAACATGAAAAAAGGAAGAGAAGCATCTTTCAGTAATCCAAATACATGTTTAATATCCTTCTTTAACAGACTTTTAGGTGTTTTGCTTTTTTGTTTGTTTGTTTGTTTGCTTGGTTGGTTTTTTTTGTTGTTTTGTTTTGGTTTTTTTATTTGGTATGGTTTGTGGTTTTGTTTTTTTTTTTTTTCTGTTTAATTTTACATGTCTTAAGTAGCTTCAGTTTGTGTATAAATGCACACATGTGCATACACATAACAAGAGCCTAGGGTAGAGTGGTTGGTCTATACACTTTTATTTCTGCCTTTTACCAGAAGCTGTGGCAGGTGATGTAAAAACTTTCAATACTTCCTCCTTTGTCTCTGAGGGGTATTGAGCAGATTAATTAGTTCATGTCTGTACAGCACTTTGAAAGCACTCAGTGCTATATAATTAGTACTATATATTGCTAGGATAGCCTTGAATATCTTCAGTGACTCTGCTTCACCAATTTCCCTTGGCAAATTATGTCACTCTATAATTGACCTTCGTCTTTGATGTATTTTCTTAATGTCTAATTTAATTTTCACATTTCCTGGATTTTCTTCACAACACAATGGTTGGCTGAAAAATTTCACCTGTTTGAGAGATATTTTGCAAATGAGAAATACCCACAGAACAACTGATTAACCTTAGCCAGTAGGAACTTAAACAGCAATTTTAAGAAGTTCCTATTATAATGAGTATCAAAATAATCTTGAATATGGATTTTAAAAAGTAGACACAGGAGATAGTCTGAATTATTTATTAAAATTCTAACAATAATGAAATTCAGGGTCTACCACGCTTTTACTGAACTGCTTACAAGTTATAGAAGGTCAGCACTACTTCCATACCTTGAGATGCTTCCTCGAGATTCTTTTTCCTTTCTCTGTGTAATTAATAAACTTTTAAATCTTCATATTATATAAGTACTTAATTACTCTCACCTCACTTGTTTGATAATTTCAGGCATTCTTTTTGGTGGAAATACTTTTATGATTCTTACACATAGTGCATATTCGTGTGCAAATAGGAATGCAAATATTTATACAACCAAATAAATCCACACTCTTGCATTGGATTAAAAAAAAAAAAGACAATTTATTGGCTGAAAATTTGACTGGGAGTGAAATAAGCAATCTTAAAAAGTCAGAAGAATTGAAGAAGTAGTCCCAGACTGCCATGTGAGGTAGAGGGGAGGGAAAAACATGGCTTCCACCTTTATTCCCCATGGTGCAAAGGTGTGTGAAAGTGTCCTTCTCTCACATTTGTGAACACAAGAAGCAGCAGAAAGAAGCAGCCTGGTTTTAGGTCTGTTAGCAGGACAAGACATCTGGCTATCTTCCTCTATTTCCAGGGTGAAGGGTTTCTGGAACCAGCAGGAAGAAGATGGAATGCTGGCCAGGAGGTTTCCTGAGGGACCTGACAACACCACTCAATTAAAATTCTCTGCACGGTCTTTCTCTGCCTGTGAATCTTGATGATTTCTACAGTTCTCTACTCTTTCCTCCAGCTTTTTCCCTAATATTATTTCATGTCAATCTTTCCTATGTTTCTTCAGCTAACCACTTCCCATCAAAATCTCACTGAGAAATAAAGTCAAAATGAGTAAACAGAGACATTAAAAGTTTTTCCCCTATGAGATTATGGTACTTTCTTTCTTTCTTGTCTCTCTTTGCTTTTAGAAGGACTTTATAGTTCTTGTCCTCATGGATTTCTTATTTCTCCATGTTTATAATCATGCATACCACAAGAAGGGAAGAATTTCATCACTAGCCTCAGGCAAATTATAAATAGTACTGCTAAAGAACTGCAGTATGAGACAATCCTCAACTGTATAGAAACACGCAGACAAGAGAAATTTGATCTAACTACAGTTGAGGTATGGGTCAATACTTTTATCCAGGGAAGGTACCACAGCCTTCCTGGAATTTATGCATGTCCTACTTACTTTTAATACATCTCTAGAAAAGATAACAGAAAACAGTACAATTGTCCTAATCCTTTGTCCAGTCCTTGAAATGTACAACATCAAAGAGGAATATAGTTTCCATTTCAGTTCTGTTAAAGATTTCCACTGAATTACAAATAATATATTGTGTCTCATATTACAGTCAGTCCGTGTTTCCCAGTAACTGGAGTTCACACAAGTTACTGACTTTGTGGATGGAGAAAAGACCTAGACCCTTCAAATAGAACAGCTGCTCAAATGTACTGCCTTATTTCTCAAGTGCTGCTGAGGTAGAAAGACCCAGTGAAGCTGTAACAGATAAGTTCATGTGTAACTGAATTTGATGAGGCATTTCAAAACATAATGAAACTGAATTTATTCACACAAATTCACAGTCTAAATGGGAAAAATATAAGTACAATAACAGAAATTCTTTTGACATTTTCATTAATTGCTTGATGTGTGATCTAGTATCAATAAAAACGAGAAGCTGATTTTGATGAATTAGAAACTCCTAATCTAAGAGGGTTTTGTTGTTCTTGTTGTTGGTTTTTTTGTTGTTGTTTGGTTGCTGGTTTTTTATGTGTGTGTGTGTGTGTTTTGTTTTGGCTTTTTTTTTTTTTTTTTTTTTTTCCCCCACTGTTCATTTTGGGATTTTATGCTTCCCTTTTTTTCCCTGGTGCTTTTATTAAGGGGAAGTTTTGAATTAAGGTCACCAGAGAACTGCAATAATTACAGGAGGGTTGGCACTCAGCCTGATATCCTCCCTTCTCTGCCTCAGTGTTCATCTTGCACAGTAGCACTCTGACACTGTTTCTTTATTGTCTTCTGACTTCAGATACTTGAGGTCACTTGACAAGTCATGTTGAGCATTGCCTTGTCTCTGTTTCAGACAGGTACACAAGTGTCTGTTTTTAAACATTGATATAAACCCACTGACATTGCATCCATAAGAGTTTCCTTAGAAGAAAATTCTATTTGCTCCATTGCTTTAATCTGTGACAAGAGAGGATTTCCTTTTAGACATGATTGTCTGCAAACTCTTTTTCTCAAGTTCAGCCATGCTCCCTCCCTTCCAAACATGTGTTCAGTATGATTTTAACTATTTCAAATTCATGAATTATTTTAGCACAAAAATAATATTAGAGAAATATATAGTTTTTCATAAAGATATAACAAAAAAAAATTTGCATAAATTCTAAAAAAAATCCCTTGCCTTGGAAAACAGCTTACTTTGAAATTCTATTTCTCTGACAATGTCCTGTGAACAAATTGGGTTGGGGGGGAATAAAAAAAAAAATTGAAGTTATGCATGTATTTAATATGGTAGTGAATGATTACCAGAGAGACTTCAGAGAAGTGTGGAAATAAGAGGCCCTGGTGGATTTCCCCAGGAGTGCAGGAGTGCTCCCTAGAGTACAGTGTCTATTCCTTTCATCAGATAAATTTTTTAATTTTTCAAAGGATGTCAGACTGTGGCACTAAGCTTCATCTAATTGTGTCTATAAAGTGAAGCGTGCAGCTTCTAGCTCAAATGTTGGAAGAGACCCAGGCAGCCATATTGCTTCCAAGCAATATAATGTTTGGAGGTAAGAGTCCCCTGTGATCAATAAACATGTCCAGTCTGTCTCTGCTCCTACTTCCAGGGCAGTTTGGCTGTGCCCAGGGGAATGACATATGACTTCAGGCTTACCAGAAGTTATCCACTCTCTGCAGCTATGACAGGGACATGGTGCCATTTTCCATGCTTGCTTGAATGTCTCATCTCAGTGTCCATTTGTGTCAGGATTGATGGTTTTGTGAGGGAGTGCAAAGATCAAGCTGTTTCATAGTGCTGTGTCAGTCAATTCTCAAAATTCAGCACCATTCTAAGATGGAGATGTGCCCTTGGTGAGTGTCCCCACTAAAACAAAATCCAAACAGAAGAATACAGAGCCCCAGCCAGCCATTCTTTATTCATTTTAACATTCTCTGGAGAGGAAAAGAAACAGAAACAGATTGTCTGAGTTCAGCAGTTATCAATAGAACAATTTAAGATGTTTAAGGATGATATAACTCCTGAAACATTAGATTATCAGGAAAGATTTGTTTTATTAGTGTTTAGACATTTAACATTTCATATCGGAAATGGTAATTAGCACAAAGATAGTCTTTAGTCCCATGAGAAGGTGTTGGCCTTCACATAACCAATAGCTACGCCAAGCAAAGGTTACGGTTATTTATTGCACCACTTTCTGCCTTCAGTAAGGTTTTACTCAATAAAAGTTAACAAGATCATTTTTCCTGTTATGTATTTTGCACCTTGAAATCAATTAATTGAAAATACATGGTAAGTTGTCTGCTCAAGACTAAAAAGTCTGTCTTACTTTATGTATATGGTCTGCACTTCACTGTGCTGATCTTGTTTAAAGCAATAAATATGTTGCTTAACGTGCAATACTGCTTAGTCAAAGAATCACTTGGGAGCTAAAAGTAGGAGAAAGGCCTAATTGCTTACACCTTTATAACTCAGAAATAGTTCAGTGAGCATTGGAAATTTTATTTACTAAATAGCCCTAAACAGATCACCTTTTAGCAAGTTTTAGGGCATGGTGAAAGAGTGACCATCTATTTTTGGGTGAAATATACTCGGTACAATAATAAGTTCAATCCCTTCTAATCCACACCTAACCAGAATATTGCCTTTAGTGTGTAACACAAAACATCACTACTAGGTCTGTGAATTTTCATAGACAGCACTATTTGAGTGCTAGTTCTTGAGCTTCTCTTTTGACAATACTGTGCAGTTTTCCACAGAAGATTGAAGGAGGGGAGGTGAGAGGTTATTTGTTAAAAACGTCCTCTAACATGGGCAAACAGGCACTTTTCTCTTTTGTTTTTTGCCTGTGTGAGAATGTTCTAGACTATCACATCTGTTGGGGTTTTCTCTTATTTTCCATATAAACGTGTGATACTAAAATACATAAATTTTGATGATTCTCTTATAGGGAAACTTGCTGGGGCAGTCATAAAAATAAGTGCAAAAAGTTTACGCTTGTGGCTTTAGAAGATTCAGCTCCATGTGCTGTGTACTGATTCATGGAAAAAACCCCAGCCTCACATCCAAAACCTGAGATGGCTGGAGACTGGAGGCTAGTTGGGAAATTTATTTCCAGGTGCGATTGTCTTTTAGCATCAGCTGTGTTGTTAATTTTTCTTTACTTTTTCTGAGAGAGAATAGACTTACTCCCTAGACTTACTGGCCACACTATTCCTGATTTTGGACACAGGGCATAATTTTTGCACTGCAGTATTTGAAGGGCATGTTTAAAATAAAATCTCATTTCTTATTCCCCATGAAATCACTTCCATTGCTATTGTATCGGAAGTATTTTCACAAAATAAATGCTAACGATGTCTGAGATCTTGACAGTATTTAACCAGTTTGGTGTGGTTTAGTTGGTTGCTTGTCTTCAGAAGACAAATGTCATGGACATTTCTGGCAATTTCAAGTCAGTATCTTTAATACAACTATATGTAGCATAAAATTAAACAAATTGAGCATAGAAATATTTGAAATTACATAAACAGTCAGAATTTTTATGTGCCTGTCAGTCACAGCGTACTTGGAAATGATTCAATTATTTATTCTTTCACTTCACTGATGTTTTGACAAATCACAGAAAATTACTACATTTCTAATCATTATTTATTCTTTTAAAATATAATTTTAAAATGTGAGTCTATGTGAGGTGGGGAGGGTCCATCTGCACATATATTATTTTTTTTTCCCTCATGTTGTAAGATAGAAAAGAAAAACCTTTGTTAGACATTTGATAGACATTTACTTATAGAACATCTTTTAACATAAAATACATTTATGATACAGTTTTAAATTGAGGACTAAGGACTATTTAAGAAATATTTATAACTTTGATGAAGTATTTCAGAAATCTTGTATGAGATTCCCTATAAAGAATACGTGAGACAAAAATATATGATGAAATTTGAAGCAGAAAACTAGCTTTAAAATAGTTGTCTGCATATTCAATAAAATTAGATCATAATGAATTGGGGCCTGGATTGAAAAGTGAATTTCAGAAGAGTGCTCAGATACTTCTCAGTGATTTCTCATATCCCTTGGGGTTAGTGTTTTATAATCTGATTTGCGTTTTGTACTCTAAATTTCACAACAAATTTTACTATTCATGAGATGAAAAGATTCCAAAGTTAAATTCAGATCCAGCATAAAGAACACTGAAATTCTACTGCTGTTACAAGTTACAAAGCCACAGATATAATACAATTTGTAATTTTTGTTACTTACAATTTCAGAAAATAAATGAGAATGTAAGGGTTTGGTAACTGCCTCTTATAACAAACAAGAGAAAAAGAAAATTTGTGGAAAAAAATGAAGAAAAAAATCATGAATTGCTCAGCACTGTTAATTCCTTCAGAAAGTTAATGCTCTTATCCAAAAATGCCCCCTGTTTTGTGCACAGAATTGAGACAGTTCTTGGTGCACAATGCAGTAATTAAGTCATGGACAGCAGTGTTACTCTTCTATAATAATACTGCAATTTATTAGAATAATACCATAAAATAATAATCTAATAAGAATATCAATCAACTTTTGCTCTAAAAAGCAAGGATAAATATTATTCATTCTTGAGATAAAACTAAGAGTATATTAACTTTTTTTAATTAGAAAATAAATCAAAATCTAGTCTAAAATATCAAAGCCTAGCTATAACTATTCAGCTATTTTGTTATTAACGTGGTAATAATCTGAATTCCTTGCTTCTGAAAGAATTTCAATCTACAAGTAAAAGAACCCCTTTATTTTATTTTAAATCTATAATTTTACTCAAACAAAAATATCTGGAAACATTACAAGCTTTATATAGGTAGTTAGTAACTACGTATTATTTCCCCCATCTGTAAATTTATAATGTAGAAATATCCACATAGAAATTACAGATTTCTTTATTTCTATGAAAACATGCTAAAAGATGAAATTCAGTTCTGGAGCTCTGCTGTGAATATAAAAGATTTTTTCTTTTACACCATCTTTCTAACAAACCTCCCTGTAGTACCTACAAAACCACTGAAGTAGATTACAGAATATTCACACAAACAACCTAGGATTATAACTTTAGAAGATAAAAAAGGACAATAAAAGTCCCTAGAATGTTACAATTAGGTCAGTTGATTTTGACTTAATCCATTGATATGTGGACAGCAAAAGAAATATGAAATTCAAATTAATCATTAATTATAAATATTACCTGCACATCTCAGATACCTAGATCACTAATCTGTAAACTAAGTAGCAGCATCTACATACAAATTAGGATGTGTTCTGTAGGAAACAAGGAAATAAGGCATTAGCCAATTTCTGTAGTACTCAATTTAATAAATATGAAATTATAAAAACGGGGTTTATTTGACATTTATTGTCATCTTGGCATACATTGCACATGTATGGGCACATATGTTGACAAACCTAAATATCCACAAGTCAGTGGAAATGTGGTATGGCTCACATTTAATGATTCATTACTGTGGCATCCAAATAAGTCAGATATTGGGAAATTCAGAGCTGTAGCATAACCAGGCTAAAAGAACGATCAACTCACCAAGAGAATAATGCAACACCCTCACAAATGTTGGCCATTTAATTGTGCCTTTGAGGACAGTAAGGCACACTCAGGTCTTGAATTTTGGTTGCTATGAATTAAGAACTCCATAACAGGTGTGGGTTTAGAAGGTTCTACTTAAAAATAAATAAATAAATAAAACTCAGAGTAACTAAACCATAAGAATTAATTGAGTTTCAACAAATTCTTGTTACTTAATGCAAGGTCAATCGCTAGTAAATAAATCCAAGACCATAGATACTCAGTGACACATAACCATCTATTTTAACTATTTCTCCAGTGCAAGCTCCTAAGTGACTAGAGCAAATATATCATGTCTTCGACTCAATCAAACTTTAATGATGGACATATCTATTAAAAGACCCGATACAAGTGCAGCACTTGTCATGAAGCACAGACCAAACTTCAGAAGCAATTAATTTACTTCAGTAGCAATTAATTTTCTTCAGTGACTAATATGGGGATCACCCAAAACTTGATTTAGCCTATTCATGACTGTGATACTTTCTTTTGTGTTTTCATAATTTTAAAAATTTGTATGTTCTAATGGCTTCAGAAAACCTATTTCTACAGAATCTGAACTTTGGTGTAGTGTTTTTTGGATGTGAACCAGTCATTGCCTTCCCTGCAGCTGAAGCCAGTGCTTTCAGGTGTCAAGCTAGATAAACATGCTGTATGTCCTTTAAATCTCTATGAAGGTCATCATTCCCAGTTCCAGAAAATTATGCTTATGATCCAAGCACAATTCTCTCTTCAAGTGTGTCTCCAAGTTTGTCTGCCATCCTGTCTATTCTCTATTAAGAGATATCATTGAGCCTCACTGTTTTATTCTTACTGGGGAATGTACATGTAATGAAGCTCTTTAACAAAAAAGGTGCTGTATGTTTGTCTCCATGTATAAGATGAAGTGGTATTACTCTTGCACACCCATTTGTCAGAAAACCCAATGCATTTGCACTGGGTAACTAGGTATGCTTAAAAAAATGTGTATCACTGAGTCCTTTTGTCCCTTCACATTATCTGTAGGAGCATCATTGCACATACGCACAGCTCTACTAAACAGCATCTGAAATTCTTTCATGTGAGAAATTGTTTACATAGCATACAGAAGGCAATGTCATTAAACCTGATAGGGACAGCAAAGCCTTCATATAAACTTGCACTCCACAGAATGGTGGTGATGAAAGACAGAACCCATTTGTGAAGGCAGAACTTTATCCAAATACTTTGTCCAAAGGACTAATGGTACCTTTAAATAACAGTTTGAATTGTCTTTGAACCTTCACATCATGCTCAAGCATTTAACTTGAATTTATACTCAAGAAAGACCAACTGGAAAGGTGTTTTTATGCACTATTTCCTTATATTGATCTTTATACAGTACCCTGTTTCTAAACGGTGCCTTCTAATAGAAAAAATGCACTCAACCTTTAACTTAAAATATGTCAGGTGTATGCATGGCTGCTGAAGTTCCCAGTATCCTAAGTGAGCATCTCCCAGAAGTCACCTAAGTTCTTTGCTCTGCTAAGAGGCATGTTTTGGAAGTTGAGAATGCATATTGTTAGAGGAAGAAGTTAACCAGATGGTGATGAGAGCAGATGTCAGCTGTAGCTTCTTAGTATGCATCAAGGATGTTAGGGAGAAATCTGAGATGCTGGTGTCTGCTGGGAACAGATTTCTCAAGGGAGAGTCACTGGAGCATTTCTTCAGTGTATTGACAGCTTACAAAACTTTTATCTTGATCACAAAAACTGTCTCATATATTTTTTTATGCCATTCAATGGTCACAAAGCTCTGTTTTCCACAGGGCTATGATGCTCTCTTTAAACTTGTTTATGACTATCTCAGACCTTCTATCAGCTCCTTTCACAGATTTTCCTTTTATGATATACCTGTTCCACACACTGAGCCAGATGATATTCTCCCATCCTATCTTACTGTCATGCTTGTCTTGATCTGTAAAGTTCATCTTGTAATGGAAAATTGGAAGCTATCATACTTGAGATTGTAATGAAGTTGTATTGGTCAAAAATAGCTTTAGAAAATCACTCAGTATGAAAACTAGAGTTTTCCATTATTTAAAACAGAGTAAATAATTTGGATACGTCAGAAGATTTTGTTCATATCGTTTAACATAGTTTTAATTTTTATATTAAACTAGTCACTGTATGAAATAGTTTTTCTACTGTTCCCTGAGCATGAAAATTGATAAATAGTTTTAAAGCTTTTTGTTATTTTGGTATCATTCGTAGTCTTGGAGTGGACTGAAAATTATATATTTTTGCATTTCCAAAATTTTCACTAAAAATAGCCATTCCTAAGCTTGGCTACACTTTACAGATGTTCTTTGGATTACTCAAATAGTATCTATTTTACCTAAATATTATAAAAATATATGGCCTACTTTATGTATACTCTGTGAAGTGTAAGATTAAAAAATAACTGTGATTTTCTGATTTGGATCCATCTTTCTTAATGATTGATCCTTATGTTTTGGAAGATTACCCATAATACCCAATTATGGAGTCTATAGACAGCAATATTTTAATGGACACATGAAAAAAATTAAGTTTTTATGTAAGAATGCAAGTATCTGGATAGTCAAGTTAAAACACAGAATTCACCTCCACAGTAGAGAGTGGCCACCAAAGGTCTTGTATCAAGCAGAGTTAGATGCAAAAAATCCTTCTCTAAGGCTTAGTACTTCTCAATAGCTTATGCACAGAAGCTCACTAACATCCACGTTATTGATATTCTTATTTTTTTTAACAAAGAATCCATCTTAGGGGAAGAATAAAAAGGGTATCTGTTCATCTGTTGTTAAATCTGTACACTTTCCAATATGCAAATGTTTCTCTCATTGTGATAAGAAGAGCCAGAAATAAGTATACTTGATGAGATTTTGAAAAATAATTTAACTACTTTGACTTTGCAGTTAATAGTTGTTAGATCTCTCACTGAATGACACCTGTAAAACATCAGCATTTTCTATAGTACTTGTGCCTTTCCGCTGCCTCTCTCATAAAATTTCTCAAGATTGCAAGTCTCCTGTGTCCATCCTCTGTAAGGCAGGTGGAAAGAAACTATCAGTCCTGCGTAGTTCTTCAAATCCCTTGGCTTGGAATGAGCAACCTTAACCTTCAGAAATAAAGTCAGTTATAAATAAGTCTGTTTCTCAGTGGCTTTGAGGAAATAAATTTTTCTATCCCACCCAAAAATAAAAAGAGTACTAAAGAGACATATTACTGATCTGTAAATTACTAACCACATCAATTTGGGTATCTTTTGGTATTAATTTCTATTCTGTTCTTCCATCTCTGATATCTCTGGCCTGAGAATTATTTCTATGATGTTGGAAAAGTGGAATCTTAATAACAAACCAGAGTTGTACTGAGACTGTGATTAAAGGTGACTAAGGTCCCTGTTAGTCAAGAGGCAGACTTTGTTGTAGTTGGCATTAGGAGCTACCAGCAGATAGACTGGGGTGAACTGTAGTGGGTCAAGGTCTTGAAAAGTTCCAATAGTGGTCAATAGGAGACACAGATCAGAAATAATTTAAGTAATACGTAGAATTTATCCTCCAGATGAGAAATAAAGCTTTTAATAGAGTAGATTTGTTTTCAATTGTAAGTCCACAAAGATGAAAGCCCAGAAGGAGCTTCCCAGAAGGGCAGTCAATTTTGGTCTGATTGTTTCCAAATCAGCACAAGTGCCTGGTAGGAGACCAGGCAAACCTCCTTCCCTCAATCTCCAAAACTGCAGCTGGTGCTTTTAGGACAAGGAACAATGGTTTTAAGCTAGAAAAGGATAGATTTAGACTCCGTGTTAGAAAAAAAGTTCTTTAATATGAGGATGATAGATCACTGGAATGGGCTGCCCAGAGAGGTGGTGGAGGCCCCATCCCTGGAGTCATTCAAGGTCAGGGGTGATGGGTCTCTGAGCAACCTGCCCTAAGTAGAGAGAGAGGTCCCTCCTTGTGTGGGGAGGTTGGACCAGATGACCTCTAGAGGTTCCTTCCAGACTAAAACATTCTATGATTCTATGAGACAAGGACATGAGGAAGGGCCAATGAAACAGACACTTCTCATTCTAACAATACTTAAGACTAAATTGCTACTAAACCTGGAAAAACATACAGTTTGAATTGAAAAATGAGATAAAGCACAACTTTCTGCTGACTTCAAGATCATAAAGTATGAAAAATGGCAATTTGAAAAGCCATGATAAAACATGTCTGGTATTATTGAATACTAATAATTACCCTAAAATTATTTAGTAATAATGTTATTAATATAATATACAATAACTTATGCAGTTCTCATGTTTTTAACGAGCAATAGATGTTCATTCCTTTAGCAGTTACTAAGGTTAAAATATGGATCTGTTCTTTCAAAAAAACCCTTACTTCTTGATAAAATATCTGGGTAATTACATTATCTGGAAGGTAATTTGAAGGTCATCAATTAGTGCACTAACAATAGACATTCCTCAGCAGGTTTTTATAACAATATATTTTAGATTACTTAACCATTTCCAATTAGTTTGCTTGTATTTTCTGAATTCCTACAAAGTTGCAGAACTACAGCCACCTTCAGTTTGACTTTTCTACAAGTACCTTTTCTGTTTTCTTGGTTTGCTTTTTTTTGTTTGTGTTGTTTTGTTTTTTTTTTTAATTATTTCATGTAAAACATATCTCATGCTTTTTCATAAGTTAGCTCCACTATTTAAGCTACACGGAGGGAACAACCTCTAAAGTCTCTGAGAAATTGCTGTAGCAATGATAATTCAATGGACTAGATGCCATATAAGCATATAAAGTGATTTAATGCTTTATATTTTGTGTAGAGAGCTGTGATTTTCTATGAGAGAAAGATTTTTGTTATTCCTCCATCTTCCTTCTTCATGTTTGAGTATCATTTGAAACGAAGGTTTTGACAAAAATTCCTTTTATTTTCAACTCAACTGATTTATTTTTAATATGCCTCGTTCCTATAGTGGTTTTTTTTTGCTGCTCTGTACCTTACTTTTCTTGCTCTAAAATGAGTACTAAACTCCTTTGTAAAGTGCTCTGCATTGTCATAAATTGTTCCATAGGAGTATGATACTATATAGCTTTATTATTGTTTACCTAAACTGTTATAAAATCCTTTCATGACAGAATCAAGTCTTCCGTAAGGACTGATGAAGGCAGTTAAAGAAAGATTCAATATTTGGTTCAGAGTGCATAGAAGACCAAACGAAAATACACAGTAAAGCCCTATAAAATCAATTTGTTGCAATTATATTTAGCTGTTTGGTACAAGGCTGGGTTGCTTTTTCTTTGCTTTTTCTTTTTTTTTTTTTCAAAATTCAAGTTATCAAAATAGTTAATATTTCATGAAAAGGCAAATCAGACAGAAAAAAACCTAAACAACAGTTATTATTAGAATAATTGCAAAGCAGCTGCAAGAAATAAACTGTATAAAATATATTACAGCTGAATACAGATGCAAGATTCCTTAAAAATGTCACTGAAAGTTTTGCCAGTTCTCACCTTGTGTCCCTGGAGATGCATGGGGTGTATGTTTGCTCTGACTCTGTTCAATCTCTGATTTTTCTCTTTAAATTGGATAGCTCAGAAACCCAGTCTGTCAACAATCCTCCGTTATTCAGATGATTTTCCTTTTCTTGCTACAGAGTGCCAGAAAGCACATTCATAAATCAAGACTCCCTTTGAGCACATGAAATCAAATAATTTAGAAGTTACTGTAGAGAGTAAAGATATTGCTGATGTTAAGGCACAAAAATGGGGAGTCAGGACGTAGGTACAGGTGCTATTTATGGTTCTGCTGACAATCCATGAGTAATGTGGAATGTAGTCCTTCAGGGTCTTGGTTTCCAGCTAAGCATCACAAGGATAAAAATAACTGCAAATTTTATTGAGTCTTGGGGAGATCAAATCCATGACTGTTGATAGCAGCTAAGGGGTAGAGTGATAAAGGAACTAGGGAAATAGGAAAAGGGCAAATAGAAATGGAGGAACAATTTATTTGCTGTAGAGAACACCCTTGGAAAGGCTCCACTTCCACATTCATAACCTGTCCTTCAGGCTTTGGTAAAGCCTCCAGAATGCAGTTCTGAAAATGATCTTTTAAAAAGACACCTTCTTAAAAAACATAGAAATCCAATTTCCAGTGACTTCCAGTATATTATCAGTGTCTCATTTTATACTCCTTGAAAAATCCCATCTCAAATGCTTCACTTTCTAAGGAGTGAATGGATTGACCTCATGGGTCTCCCTTGTCTACTTGAAGGAAAGCCCCAGTGGATTCCTACCATATATAAGTTTGATATAGCTAGTACATGTTACAGCTGATACATGGGCTCAGACTGCAAGCAGTGAGACAGTGGCGTTGGCACCTGTAAACCCAATGCCAAAGTGCTATGGTTTTTTTGGGTTGGTTTTTTTTTGTTTTGGTTTTTGGGTTTTTTGAGGTTTTTGAGGTGGACAAAGGGTTCCTTGAGACAGGGAAGCCCGAGGAAAGAAGGAGAGACCCAGCAGGATTTGGCAACTCTCGCAGGAGAGGCTAAGAGGGTGATGTGGCTGGGGGTGTTCCTGGAGCACCTGCAAGAGATTTAAATACTGCAAGACCAGAAGAGGTGCTCAGACTGCAAACAGCGAGAAAGCTGCATTCTCGCTTGTTGGTGCATGACCAGCAGGGTGTGTGGGGGGACACACAAGAGACTAAATACTAAATAAACAAATCAAACAATAATAAAAAGGCATGTGCAGGACTAGGGGCGGTTGCAAGCTG
>JANIJG010026089.1:35527-50752 GCA_024611175.1 Megaceryle torquata
CTGCTCAGCCTGGTGGCTGAGCTAAAGGAGGAGGTTGAAAGGCAGAGAACAATAAGGGAATGTGAAAGGGAGATAGATTGTTGGAGTCAGATCCTACCATCCTTCAGAATAGGGCAGCAGGTGGAGGCTCCATTAGAAAGAGGAACCACTCCTTTCTTGTCACCAGGTAAAAGAAGGGAACCTAAGAAATGAGGGAGAATGGAAACAGGTCCCTGCTCAGAGAGGCAGGATAATCCCCTCCTGGCCTCTGTCTCCTTCCTGGTTGCCCTTGCACAACAGCTATGGGGCTGTGTCGATCTGCTTGAGGGTAGGAAGGCTCTGCAGAGGGATTTGGACAGGCTAGAGAAATGGGCTGAGGTTAATGGGATGAGGTTTAACAAGTCCAAGTGCCAGGTCATGCACTTCAGTCACAACAACCCCAGGCAATGCTTGGGGCTTGGGGAGGAGTGGCTGGAAAGCTGCCTGGTGTAAAGGGACCTGGGGGTGCTGGTGGACATCCAGCTGAACAGGAGCCAGCAGTGTGCCCAGGTGGCCAAGAAGGTCAACAGCATCCTGGCCTGTATCAGAAATGGTGTGACCAGCAGGAGTAGGGAGGTGATCATGCCCCTGTACTTGGCAGTCGTGAAACTACACCTTGAGTACTGTGTCCAGTTTTGGGTACCACAGTACAAGAATGACATTGAGGTCCTGGAGCAGCTCCAGAGAAGGGCAATGAAGCTGGTGAGGGGTCTGGAAAGCATGCTTTATGAGGGGAGGTTGAGGAAACTGGGGTTGTTTATTCCAGTGAAGAGGAGATCTTATTGCTTTCTGCAGCTACCTAAAAGGAGGTTGTAGTGAGATTGGTGATGGTCTCTTTCGGACTTCTCTAGGTTCTTCAAATATGAATCCACAAGATAAAGAATTTGGTGTCACTACTGGTTTTGTAGTTCTGTCCTCTTCAGTCCCTAAATGAAGTGGTATAAAGAACCATGATACCATTCTTTCAGCAGCCTGCAGCAGGATATTACCCAAAGTATTCTTTTAATTCCATCTGCCTTCCAAAAATTAAAGGAGAACACAGCCTAGCGATGACGTCAAAAGACTTGTGGATTTCAAGAATAATTTTTATACTGACAAACTCCTCGACCAATGACCTTGAGCAAATAATTTAATCTCTGTTCCAGATCCTCAGAGGTGCTTAGGTATATTATTTCCATTAATTTCTGTCAGACTAGTGAGGATCTATAGGCCCCAGTCCTCTATGTGAAAATTTGAGATTCAGCTTCTGTATGTCACAGAATTCTTCTGTGTATCTTGTCAAAATGTGTTCATTAATATACTTAGTTACTCTAGTGATGATGGTTCTGCCTAGACGAAGTGATTTAATTCACTAATTGTCATATAATACCATGGAGACCAAGAGCTGGAAATTACTCAAAAGGTAGAAATACACATCAATAAGAAAAAAAGAAGAAAAAACCCAATAAAACACAGTAATTTTATCAGAAAAAAAAAAAAAAAAAGCTTTTCTTTCAAATTTTGAAAACAGTTTTTCATGTCAGAAAGTGCAACGTAACTGCTGTCTGATAGTCAAAAGGCAGAGAAGTTTCCTCTGGGTGAGTTAATCCAGAACTGCTCTCTCCAGAGGCTATTGCCTCTTCGTGTGTAGTACATGATAATAGTCACTGTTACAGCCGGCGTATCAGTCCCAACAGAATCCTCTTAAAATAAGTGCCCTCTTTTTCCCCTAGACATCAAGTAGGAATAAAAAGATAATTGATGCACTGTTTTTTTAAAAAGGAGGGTGTATAATATGGGATTTTTAAAGGAATAGAAGAGAGTTATATGCTGAAAACTAATTGGAATTCAACAGAAATCAGCTTTTTTACTTCCTTAAAGACCTTGGAGAAGTTCAGTTGTAGTATCTCTATTTTGAAGCCCTTGCTTATGCAGAATACACAGAGAAAGTTTAAGGGTTCTAAATATTGCATCTGTATGGACCGATAACTTTAACCAGCAAGTGTTGACGTAAGAACTGTGCCATGCATGAAAACACCAGCAGTGCAATGAAGTAGATTTTATTGACAGCACAATGGGCTCTACTCCAATTCAAAGTTGAGGTTAACACTGAACATTGTTTCCCAAATTCAGAAAAGACAAGCCTAACAGTATGTGTATTATTCACCCTTATCATGGATCAATAGTCAATTTTGAACACTGCTTGGAAAGTATTCAGAAGGCAATTATATGATTGCAGGAAGGTAGGAGATTACTGCAGACAACTTAGTATGACTGCTCTTTAGCCAAAGAATTTGGAGAATTCCATGCAACGTCAGTAAATTTAAGGGCAGTAGCTAAATTACAAAAGAATTCTACTGCTCTTGAGAGCTTTGCCTTTAGTGGAAAAAAAGACTAATTGTGCCATACTGCTTTGAATTAAATACAACACATTTACTGGGGATTTACCACAATTTTGAGGATCTAAGAATATGGAGTTGGAAGAGCCAGGATATACAAGAAAATCCAATTTAATAGCTTAAAACATTTACCAAAAGCATGAGAATGGATGTATAGACCACTATTTGGACAGTAACTCCTCACCCAAAGGAGGCTTTAAAAACATGAGCAAGAATCCTCCTTCTAAATCATTACAATCTCCCATTCATTTCAACAGAAAACTCTATATCATTTACAGGAATTCATAGCCTGGATGAAGAAGCAGTGTTAACAATGGCCTTTAACCTTTCAAGGATGAGTGATCTAACTAAGAAATAAAGTTGTTCCTGAACGAATTTGTTAAGAGAGCAGTTTCCGAACCATACTAAAAATGTAATTGTTACTCTATATTCAAATTATATCTAGAATACTGCTTTTTAAAATTTCAGTTATACTGTTAAAGTCCTATGAACTTCTTCAAGTGAACATTGATCTGTGTTGTTAGTACAGTTAGAAAGTGACAGCAGGTTTTCTAAATCTAGTGCTTTATATTTAATTTCAAAAATGCATGGAGGTTTATCTCCAATTTTCAGTTCAGCACATAAACAGAATACACAAACCTTTAAGCTAGAGGAATCATATAGTGATCAACTTCTTCATGAGTACTAATTTTGCATATAAATTTTAGTGGTGATGATTCTTCAGCTGGTTGTGAGTGAAAAAGTAGTATGGGAATGGAAGGTTATTAAAAAACCAGAAAACTGTTTTGTGTGGTATAATTAACTTCATTATTATTTATTATTATTATTTTGAGTTGTGGAGATTAAGGAGTAACCTTCACTTCCAATAAATTATAAAGAGATAAACTAATAGCTTCAAAACACTCATTTAAAGGACAAAGAATTTTACTCACATATTTCACACTCCTTGAAGTTCTTAACTTATTTAATGTAATTTTAATATTTCACAAAAATAGCTGTTTATCCAGACTTTTTTTTCCCTACGATAAATTCTTTGACAAAGAATTCTAGGCTTCCTTGTTTTCTTCCATTTGTTGTAGAATGATAAAAAAGTAAAAAAGATCAACTTGTTGCTTTAAGTAAGGCATGTTTCTGATTATCTATTTGCAAACAACTTCATTGCAAATATAACTGTTTAGAGTGTGTAATATCCAAAGGGCAGCTAAAGGTACAATTGAGCAATAGTCATAAATACAAAATCAGATCCATAAAGATAAATTATATCCCTATTAGAAAACTGTGAAAAAACAATAATGTTATGGTTTGTACATATGCTGTTGATACAACTGAGATTCTGAGATTTAAATTCTGCCACGATAGTCATAACAGTTTCTGCCTTCTTATATTGTATATTATATATATAATATTTATACATTATATAAAAACATAAAACCAAAGAATATTAATTCTCTTTGGACTTGTGGTTGAGTATCATCTCACACTAAAGTCTACAGGAAGTCTGTGCATGCAATATGTGACCTTAACATTTTGAAAAGATAAAAAAGAAAAAAAGTAGAAGTTTATATTATCTAAAAATTTCAAGTAATACAGCTAGTTCTATCTAAATCATACTAAACCAGTTTTTAATTTGGCTTTTCAAAGTTTGTGAAAGCTGCTAAGCTATTTAACTCCTTAACTTTTAAATCATATCAATTATTTAAAATACACTGTCAGTTTGAAAGCAAAAGCAAAAGTACAATGGAATTTAGTTCACCTTCTTAATTATTTTTTCTAACTTAGATGTTTACTTAAAAATCTGTTTTCTAATAACAAATATTTGTGATGTTACCACCTATGACCTGAAAATGGATTTATACTACAAAATATATTCAGCTATCTTGACCCTGTTAGTAAAGTTACAGTGGAACTCATTTTCATTCTGCATCAGATTAATAGAGCTCATATGCCTTCTTATATTTCACAAAAAGGAAATGTCACAAATAAAAAGTTTTATTTTCTTCTTAAGCTGAAGCTTTACACAATGTTAAGGTCAAGTATTTGGGAGGTGAAGCTCTGTCATGCTTTTATTTCTTCTGTTATGACTATCACAGGCACTTATCATAGAACCATAGAATCAATAGAATGTTTTGTGTTGGAATGAACCTTTGAAAGTCATCTGGTCTGTTTCCCCTGCAGTGAGAAGTTGAGTCTTGCTTCTGTTAATCTGGTTGTATTTTGCCTGAATTGTAGTTCTGTGTACCATTACTTGTAAATGCCTCTTCCATCAAGATAGGAAAAAAAAACCAAACCCCAAACCAAAAAAACCCCACCTCACACCTTTGATCATGGGAAATGAGAAGTAACTTAGAATTTAATTTATGAATTTTTAAATTTGCTCTATTCATTGACGTTTCCTTTAGTTCCAATGAAGGAACTGAGGTAGGAATCACTCCCTAGCTAAAGGAAAAGGTAAATAATATTTTGATTATTTATGGATGTCTTAGGCCTTCATTCAGCTAGACTATCACAAACCAATAGAGTCTGTTTCTTCATCTTCCTCACAGCCAGCAGCCAAAGAATTAAAAGCATTTCCAATTAAAGCAAGAAAATAGAAAGAAACATTTTTTCCAAATTAATAAAAACTTTAGCTCCAAAAGATTCCTTCTTCCACTTTGCTTCCCAAAGATTAATGTCTCCCCTGTGAAATTCCTTTTGCAGTTTCTTGACCTTACTAACTTCAGTTGTTGTAGACTGCTTAAGTTTTCTGACTCAGCACATTTAGCACTAGAACAGTTTAATCCTCTCTCTTTCTCACTTTCTTCTATCATCTTTATCTCTTCCCCAAGTACTTTGAGAATTTGATCCAAATGAAACTACTGATGAATTAGACCATATTCTGATTCTGAGCTTAACAAACTCTCACATGCTCATGAGAAAACAAAGTAAGAGCTCAAGAATTTTGGAGGATTGAAAAATTATTTACTGAAAATTAAATCCTAAGTGACATTCTTTATTTGCTTTATGTTGTAAAGTGCTGCATATGTGACAAATTACTAGAAAGAGAGGGAGGACAAAACAGATTGAGACACAATAACGGACATAAAATGTACCACAAAAACTTGGACATGCAGTAAAAGAAAACTCTTTTTGCTGTAAACATGTCACTCTTCCTATGCACTTCTAATGCAGTGCTGCAACTTTCATACATTGTTCTTTCAGAATTGTTTGAAAATTGTGGTGCATGGACCAAGAAAAATAACAAATGCTGCCCTATACCTTTAGCCTAGCCCTGTTAAGTAATCTAACATTAGAGGTATCACACACCAAATTGAGAGGAGATAATCATGTCATGATGGGCAAATCCCTTTTCATTTATGTTGGGATTACATTACTCTTACTTGTAACGATAATTTTATTACCCTAATTTAGAAATATTATTGTATGGGCTGGATTCTCTGATTAATAAACAAAAGAAGGGGTTTTCTTGAAAACATGTTGAAGATCAAAGGGAGAGAGGCAGGAAAACAGGAAGGAGAAAGACAACTTGAATGATATTTTTTAGGTGTGTCTCTAGTTCTTTATCAAAACTTATGTTACAGTACTTTTGCCTCTGACATCCACTGCTAGGAGTAAACATACTGAAGGTTAATTTAGGACTTTTTATTTTGCTTTTTCATTCTGCTCTCTCTTCACAAGCACATACCCATTCATGTTTGTATTTAGTCATGTAATATAACACTATATTCTAGATTCTGGCCTCCCTAGGAGCTGTAGTTCACCCTCAGAAGCTGTTGCCTGAGGTGCTTACTGTAGCTGGATTCCAGGATTGTTTATTTAAATACTCTTCCTTGGTGTACTGTCAGTACATAATGAACATAGACTGTCTTTCACTTTGCTCCATGTACCTACTCTCTTGTAACTAACAAGCTAAACTAAATTTTTAAACTAAAAAACAAGGAGCACAAGAAAACACTTTCAATTAAAAATGGATGAAATCTATGCACCTGGAGGGAGTAGTGCAACATATGTTTTCTGTGGAAAATAAAAAGGTTAAGTATATAAAGCCTTATTTAATCTGAAACTAGGATTATCTGGATCTAGGATTTAGTCAACCCAAAACAGAACTTAAATTACATAGATCCAGTTGTGCAAACCAAAACCTCATTGTTCCAACATAATCTCTCGTGTTCTAAAGGTGCCTTAAGGTGCTGTTGCTTGATAAAAATTCTGCCCTTGCATAGTATTTACTTTCTGCATGCATTCAAATCTTTCCCAATCAGAAGTGTTGCACTTAGACAAAAACGAAGCTTAGGCAAGACCTTAACTCTTCTCCACAGGGTCCCTGAAGCACCTCAATGTAATGAGTATACTCTGATCACACTAAATACATAACAGTTAGGAAAGACTCTGCAAAGGTATAGATGAGGTTACTCATTTATTATAGGTCTGTTAAAGGAAGAGCTGATGGCTAGAAGATACATCAAAAGCAATGTGTAATGCTCTGACTTTTATGCAGCAGCTTGAATATTAACATAGTATTCAGTTCATCAAAATTCAAACCTACACCTATATGGGAAGGATTTGAATATGTATCATATCTACTGAGACATAAAGACGTATTGTAACGGAGCTCTTCTAATCTATCCAACAAAAACATTTTTATCTCAAAATTTTTATGTCAAAGGGAGAGCTTAAGAGTAATCCTATATCTCTATGATTAGATCATTCTTTGCATGAGAGAGACTTAGTAATCCGTGTTTCTTTTAATGCTGACATTTTTATGTGAAATGCACAGCAAGGTCTTGAAGTCCTTTTTATGATTTAGGACCTATTGAAACATGCAACCGAAATTGCAGTGCTGATATAAAACTAGTAGGAGGAAACATTTCCTACTGTTCAAATTCATGAGCTAGGTCTATAGGAGTCTTTTTGTTAATGCTTCCTACTGTTACACATAATGCACTGAAAAACAGTAGGTATTAGCTTAGCAAAGCTATTGTGGACTAAATGGAAACAGGTATAGATCTTCCCTCATAATGGCATTACACCAAGTTTTGTATTGCTTTGTTCCTTTGTGTGACCTCCTTCAATTCAGTGGAGCTATCCTGATAAAAATATAGGGAAAGACTTGTGTATGGTAACACTGCCCTAAAGAGGTATTACAGTTGAAAAATAAGCTACAAAACCAGCATTTTATTTATAGCGAGTAATATAAAGTATAGGTGGAATAGAGGAAGATAACAAAGATTTCATGGAAGGAATAAGTAAAAAAATAAATCAGCTTCCTATGAATTCACATGTCAAGACCATGAATACAGTTGGAGGTGAATGAGAAAATATTCCCTATTGATAGAGATTGCATATTCAGGATGAAATTTTTATCCAAAGATTTAGTCCAAAAAAAGTCTCACATGACTCTAAGGGTTTAGTGCACTTGCATGAAAGGTCAATGAAGGCTGGTTTCTGAAGCCAGCTCTTAACAACCTTTACTGAGATTTCTATAACTTATTACCTGAGATTCTTGTTAAGATATTTGTCCAACTCTGAGACTGGCCTTCAGGTTATTTAATAGATTTTTGTTTCAGCCAAATTAAAAAATGCTACAACACAACTCTGTGATAAATGTAAAACACCCATCAAGGAAGGTGCTGATCACCTCAGAAGGTGCTACTCTGAAGATTTTACTTTCTGAATACATTCACAAAAATCAGTATTGAAAAGACACTAAGACTGAGGTTTTGGGATTACATATAACATTGGGCATTAGTTTTAGATTTAGAATTATATAAAAAATTAGGCTAAAATTTTTATTCCAGCCTAATTTTTTGATGGCAAACGAATTTTTGACTGAAGTAAATTTTTAAGGTAATATTTTATGTTCATATTTTTTGTTTCTTCCCTGTAGTCCTTGCTTCCTATCCTTTGTGGTAAACAAAAATTACACAAATCTTTACCCCTCCCCAGGCTTTCACTAGAAAGGGAGTTATAAATTGCAATCCAAATAGCCCCTGTAAGACAACACGGGTTGCATGACCTACAGCTCTTTTGAAACACTGCATGCAGTAGCCTGATATGAAATACAAGCTTTTGGTAGTTTGATGAAGCATTTTTCTATTTAATTAAATCTCTTTATGATTTCCACCAAATCATATATTTATTTTCCTTAAAGGTGAAGGAAATGATAGTTTTTGTTTTGTTGTTTTTCTTCAACACTTTGTATAGTGTAAGGGTTTTATTTGCATGTTTTGTTTAGTTCTGTAAGTTTTCCCAAAGCAAGTGGTTTTAACTTACAATGTATCACATTAATTAAGTTAATCACTAGGCAAAAAGTATTTGGGTTTACCATCCACATCAGAGACTAGTAGTCTGCATTTCTGGAAAAGTACTTAGAATTTCAGCCATAGTGATGTATAGACTTCAAGTATGTAGGTGATAGATAACAATATTATCTGTAAGCAGTCCTGTCATAAAGACTTCAGTGTTAATTTATTTCCACATGAATACATTATTCAATATACTTAGCAACTCTAAAATATTGTATCAATTTAATTCCCCTAAAATGAGAACACTTTTTCCTTTTTCTTGTCTATACAACTGCAATTACAGAATATTGCTCTGATGGAGAGATTTTTGGCAATCATACTAAGACAGATCAATGTATTAATCTCATTGTGGTGTAAACACTAATTAAAAGCATGAACATGTTTCTTGCAAATGCTTCTTACCAGTAATCTTGGAAGTCAGACAAAAAGTTGACAGCTGAGATATCTACTAACTATGCTAGATTATGAAATACTTACTAATTCATGTAATTTTAATTGGAAAAGAATAATAAATAATTAAATATTAGGAAGGAAATTATCATCAAGGCAAAAATCTGCTGATTTATAAAGACATGATAACATCAATACTTGCAGGATAATCTCAGCTGTCATGCAAGCCAATGTGAAATTAAAATCCTAGCTCCTGCCAGGAGATACTGCAAGCCCTGTAACATCAAACTTGATGGATATGTCTCTAATGTTGATTAAAAGAGGACCTGAGATATATCGTCAACACAGAGATCAAGAAACATATATTGACTCATATCCACACCATTCCCACCTCCTTTCTATACTACAAAATTCTGGAGTATTATGGAGTGTAGAGGAAGCCAAACATGGTCCATATTTTACATAATAAATTTGTAATAATCTATCTTCATCATGATGGCTTCGAAGTGTAGAAACAAAATACCAGAAGTGCGATAGAAAATAATTAATGCATCAACTCCAGGTAAGAGTAAACTTAAATGTAACAGCTAGCTGAACTGATCAAAACACAGCTACTTAGCACCATGGATAATGAGGTGTTCATTGCAAACTCCATTCCTGGTCCTTTTTTAAATGTATCTTATTATTTTTCAGAGTACAAACAGAGACACTATGAAGTCAAACCTTAAAGACACATCTAATGTGACTTGATGTTGGAAAAATTGTTGTTACACAACTTGATGTTGAGCACGAAGAGGGTTTTTGCACACTCTCACACAGTAAGAAACAAATTTTATTTTGTAGGCTACAAGTAAGCTTTAATTTTTTACCAGTAAATTGCTGATCTAAGTAACTAGAACAAATTGATTCCTAAGTTATTTTTATTTTCTAAGTCATTAAATGTTATGTACAAGAAGGTGAAAGAAGGAATAAGGAAGCTAGGTGTTATCTGCCTGTATTTCTATCATATGCTATATTCTACATCTTAATAAGAGTGTTATTCTATTTCAGATGAGGTGAAACTCCTCCACATATCTCCCAGCACTCTATGTTTTCCATATTCTTAGTTCTTTACATAGGAGAGTACTGGATGATACAATGAAGAGCCTCTTTCACTTGTATATTCTTTTATACAGAGGAAAACTATTAGCTGTTGTTTAGCTTAGCTAGTGATTATTTTGCAGACATACTGATATTTTATTTATAGATTTTTGTTTTAAAATAAGAGGGGTTAGTAGCAAATGATTCAAAGACAGTTATGATTAAGCAAAATTATATAAAATATTATAAGCATTATTCAATATTTTCAAAAGAATTGATGATGATGTGTCAGATAAAAATGCTTTTAATTATTTTTCATAGTGGTACTGCACTGTCCTGGGGATCTACCTTTCTCTGATTGGATTGCATAAAAAAGATTGGTACATATGTCTTGATGTACTTTCCCCATACTGCTACACATGTATTGTGATTTCATGTGACTCTTTGCTGAGTATTTAAGAGCCTTCACTTTCTCCCTTAACCCTCTTGTAATGGTCATGTATAATTTAGGAACTAAAATATTCCATATTTTAGAGCGTTCCCAGTTTATGAAATTACAGCGGTTTAGCATTGTGAGGGTGTGATTCTAGGGGGGAAGAAACAAAAGGTAAGAGGATTAATTGAATAAGTATGGAATACAGAAAAGGAAAATATTAGTTTGAATGTTTGAGAAAGACAAGTAGAGGAGAATTCTTTTTCAATATATTTTGGAGTACATTGCATCAAATATCGAGCAGAAATATCAATCTTTGAGAATCTAGACAATGAATTATATGAAGTGATACTTGACAAAGATCTCAAAATTGCATCGTAGAAAACAGGCTTTCACCAAACATGACTCTAGCATTCAGTGGAGAACAGTAACAGGGTTCTCTGTTTTGGGTTGTTTTTTTTTCTTTATTAAATATTTGAATTATTGGTTCTTTGAACAGAATATTGTTTAGAATAATCAAATCACTGTAAGCAACAGTGTTTTCTGCTCAGATGCACCCCTATTTCCCCAGTGAAATCATCAGATTGTCACAGAGGTAGTAACAGAGGTCCAGAAGCTGCATTGTTTGAGTTGCACCGGATTTATTATCTCAGGCTTAAATATTTCTGTTTATACTTTTACACTGACTGCTACCCTCTATCACTCTCTAGATCTGCTTCTCTCATTTCTGGGGGAAAAAAAATCATTAGACAGATGCTAGAGAGGTCATGAATTTCATTTCATGGTGCTAATGCCTACAGTTTCAGAGGACTAAATATTGGGATCCTAAAGTAACTGTTCTTTCGGTCATTGTGCAGACAGCATGTTCACTACTGTAGTAGGGTTTAGCAATCTCCATCGCCTTGAGTGACAACCCGGGTCTGTTTTTATGGAGGATAGGCTGTTGAGAGGAAATTCAACATCCATGATATTACTTCTGTAAATTCAGGCACTTAAGTGAGGCAATGCTTATGTTAAAGCTGAAGTACACTCAAGACAAATTGGAAGAATTAAGAAAAATAGTCTCATATTCAGCCAGGCATTGTTTAAAGTTGTGCCTACCAAGTCTTTGCAAATATTTATTGACAAGAATAGATACCATACAGTAAGTGAAATCTTGTTTCTGCTACATTTCTGTCGCTGAAGTCACTGAAGTCAAGTGCACATATGTATTATGTGAGCTTGAATTAATTGAACAAAAAACATGGACAGCTGCTTGTCTGAGCACACATTTACATGTACAATGATGAGGTGTCACACACATATTAAGTATCCTTTCTGAACCAATAAACAATGTAATCTGTACTGGATTAAAACAAAAATGCAAGAAAAAGCTTATAGACACCAGCTTCTTAAAAGTGTAGGAATCCAGACTTACAATAAATTGTATTCACTCACAAAGTGTTCACTGATTAAAAAGGGAAAAAGGAAATTATTAAAAAATAAGTTTTCTTTGATTGTGAACTTCATAAACTAAGCACACTTAGCAAAAAGCTTGTATTTTTCTTTCATGATAAGTAGTAAGCTCAGCAACAGTTCATCACATTCTGCTGCTTGATGTCATCTATTCATAGTCATCTCCCAGAAATATGTCTTCGTGACTAACTGGATATCATGTTCAGACCAGAGATGTGAAGATCTTCCTATATTTGTACTCTCAAACATAAAGGTATAAACTGTAATTGTTAAGGTGCCATGCTGACTACACTTCATCAAGAAAGCAATGAGAGTAAAGTGATCTTCTACCTTCTGAAATGCTTGACAAATTCAGAATTGCATTATTTCCTTCTAGAGGATCATGTTTTTCTCATTAAATATTGTGATCTTCAAGTATTATTTTTCACTTCTAGAACAAGATTTTTCTTCCAAGTGTTGGTTATTTTAATATGAAACCATTTAATATAGATATATTCCCCCTTTCCCCCTAGGGATATATTTGCTTTTGTGAAATTGCAACTTTTCACAGAACTGGGAATTTGACATTTGCAGGGTTATCTGTTAATTTCCAAGTCTGTGATACAGACTTGTTTCAGCCCTCTTCCTCTCTAATTTGTATCAATAGTATTAACTACAGTGCCAGTAATGCAGTAGAAAGCGGTAAGTACACTTGAAGCTTGTACAGAATTCACACTATAATGATGGTAAGATCCTCCAAGGGAATAATTGCCTCACTACAGGGAGTGCAAATTGTTTGGCATCTGGTCTTTGTGTTGTCCTTCACTCTCTTGCAACTGGTTGACATCAGTACACATTAAAAGCAAAACTGATCAGCTGCAGAGACAACAGTTTCATAGTCATTCATTTTCTTTCTAAGGATATTAACAGCAAAGTAACTTAATGACTCACAGTGTAGTACTCAATCTACATTCTAGTCTAGGTTTTGGGAATATGTTTAGAATAGTTCTACACGTGATTTCTGTAATTGCAATGACTGTTCATTTCAGAAGGTGTTATATATGTAACTATTGAATATCTACCATGCACTATAATCGTCACCCAGCATCTCTGGGTAGATAAGGCACCCACCAATTTCTACTACTTACCCTGGTCCTACATGCCCCCTGCTGCTTCCCCCTGCCCCCCTCAAAGAAAATGAGATTAAAAAAAAAAATAAAATCCCACTTTCAATCATTTGACTATATTGTTAAAAGGTATACCTAAAACTGTATTATATAAGCATTATTTTACATCTTCTCTTTAGAATCAGGTGCTCGTATACATCTTTCTCCCAGGAACTGTCTGTGATCCTATTGCATTTAAATATAACACTATTCCCAACATTGGGTTGACATTTAACAATGTATAGTTGCCTCACTAAATTACCCAAGATTATCTTTCACACTAAATTTCTAACTTGGATTTTAAGAAATAGATGAAGGGTTTATATATCAAACTGCCACTCAATTTCACTGGGGTACAAGTAGCTTCACTCATGCATGTTTCTTTGAAAGTTCTACTCTCAGAGATTACTGAAAGTAGTACTACAGAAGTCATGAGGTCAGATTTAGCAGCTCTGGTTTAGCAGCTTTTAAAATCTCACTGACAGCAGGATAAGTTTTGCTCCAAAATTACGAGGAATTCAGATGAATGTAGGAAAAATAAATGAGTTACTAAAATGTGAATGTTAAGAAAGAAGAAAACATTTTACTTTTAAGGATAAGATTACATTCACTTAAGGGAAAACCTGGCAAAAAGGGAAGGAGGAAAGGAAGAAAGGAAAAGGACCATGCACTTCAAAAAGCTGCATGTTCCAAACTTGCAGATTTGTGACAGTCAGGCTGCAGAGGAGAGTTACCTCTCTGCTAAACAATTTGTCCAGAGGACTTTCACATACAGGGTGGGTGATTTGTTTTATAAATTCATGAATAAGTTCCATAGCAAAACATTCAGATTAATCCCAGCACAGAAAGAGAGGTTCTGAAATCCTCCTTATGCTTTTATTTTTTTTGCATTTGAGTGTGTATTCCATCAAATCTCTGCTTCTCAGTTATGGCTTTCTTGCTGATAACAGAGGCATATTTCTATTTGCCAACCTCCACAGGAGGAAAATATATTCTGTTCATTATTTATAAGAGTAAAGTGCTGAGAGGCCCCTACAAAGCACAGGCTCTTGTTGCCTGTTCACTGTGAAAACAGAGCACACCATATTCAGAAAGACTACTTTCCATGTAAGTCCTTGGGCCTGCTGTTTCCTCTTGGCTGCTTTTTAGGCAGTTTTCTGCTCAGTGCTTTACTGACATCACGCTTGAGACATGCCCTGCTTTCTCTGCTGATTACATACAGGGGATTAGCTGGAATTTTAATGGCGTATCAGTACTGAAAAAGCAACTGACAAGGCAAGGGAAAAGCAGCAGTGAGAGACTTCTCCCAGATCCCATCCCAAGTGACTGGCACGGTTAAGAGCCATAGTCTTCACAGTCCGCAACGAGCAATCTATTCCAGCCAACTAAACCCTACTACTGCCTCTGAACAACACCTCTGGATGAAGCAAGTCTGTAATTAATACGTTGCAGAGAAATACCTGATTTGCAGGATTTCCAGCCAGACCTCTCCTGTTCTGTTTTGTACGTTCACAGTCCTCCTTAGCTGGGGCTAAGTCCTCCTGTTACCTCGAAACAAGCATGTCAGCATCATTCCTTTCATTAAATTGTTGAGTCAGGAGATACTCTGCAGAAGCCTGGCTTTTCTTCCAAAGGCTAGTAGGTAAAAGAATAAGCAATATTTGCAGTTTTAAAACGATATTAATATTTAAGTCAGAAGTACTTAAGGACTTTGCATCTATTTACTGTCATTTTCTGGGAACAGTACTGCTTGAAACATTGTAAGAGGCATTCTGCCTTGTTAATCAAGGGTTAGTTATGCAACATTTCTGTACCTAACTTTTTTCTGATCCTGTTGTAAGAGAACTATTTTTATTATTTTGGAGTCCTCAGCACAAGAAGGACTTGGACCTGATGGAGCAGGTCCAGAGGATCTGGATGATCAGGGGGCTGGAGCACCTCTCCTACGAGGCCAGGCTGAGGGAGCTGGGATTGTTCAGCCTGGAGAAGAGAAGGCTCTGGGGAGACCTAACAGGCACCTGCCA
>JANIJG010026091.1:0-11240 GCA_024611175.1 Megaceryle torquata
CCTGCTCTGGCAGGGGGGTTGGACTCGAAGATCTCCAAGGTCCCTTCCAACCCCTGACACCCTGTGATACCTGTGAAGTTAGACCCACATAGTTGTGGATTTACATCAATTATAGTAGCAGTTAGATTTAGGTAGATGTACTGAGGCACTATGAAGCTCAGAAAGAATGAGTTACGGGTCTCAGCACAAACCTTTGCGGAAGATGGCTTGATGGCATTTCAAAGCACCTGACAATGCACTTGGTAAGGAACGAGGCTGGTAAAGAAAAGCATTATGAACATAAAGAACAGAGTTTCTGACTAATGTTTCTATAGAATGCACTAAGTATTTTAATATGTAGCTTATGTATGTTCTCCAGCTCCCGAGTCCCACAAAACAATGGGAAAAGGGGGGGGGGGCAAGGTGGCACTGGTCTATGGAACCAGTTGTACAACTCCTTGTTTTGTATCAGTCCATTAGGGCATAAGTTGGTTTAAAGAAATGCTTTGAATTGTCAGGTTTGCAAAGTCTTTAGTAACTGGATTAGTCCTGTCGCATGAATAACATTGTCTATGCAGGTGAACTTTTGCAACAGCCACGGGAAAGGTGCTTTGCTAGTGGGACAAGGAAGTCAAAAATCCACATGGTAGCACTATAACTCTCCTCACTGGGATGCTGGTGGGACATGGCACATGCAATGGGGAATGGCTGCTAGAGATGGATACAGAATGAATGTGCAAGGCCGTAAAACTTTGGAAATTATGACATGGATTGTAAACATTGGTTTATGGTAAAAGCAAATATCAGAATAAAAATATTATTTTAAGTAAGCTGGCAGAAAAGTCTTGTGAATTGTACCATCATCACTTTGGCGAGTGTTTCCCAGAGTGTGGCTGCTTGCACAATGATTCATTTCCAGTGCTGCAATTACGGCACTCCTTCCATACCTGTTTAGTTTGTTTTAAAAGCCTCAATGAGTGGGTGAGCAAAGACTCTTAAGTTCTCTGTTGGGGAGTTTTAGTATAGCCTTACAGATTTACACTATTTTCAAAACTGTATTCTCATGGTATAAGAATTCTGTGGATGTAGTTGAATTCAATAAATAAAAAAAATAAAATTTCATAATCTGTCAGTTTTCCTTATCTGAAGGAAGAATTAATCAGTTTTGCTGCAACACAAAAGGATTTTCTGTACAATAAATATTCACCAGAATTAGAATCCAGTGCTCATACAGATCACTGCTATATTTTCTTCAGGCTTCATAGAGACACTCAAGAGTAACTAAAACAAAATTTATATTGAAATAAACTAGTGCAGAATATTTTTAGGTGTGAAACAGTCTTTTCCTTGCTTATGTTTCCTGGTGGTGTAATGTTAACCATCTTCAAAACCAGGATGTAACATTTATGGAACAAATCATCTTGAGTGCAATCATGTGGCTTGTTCAGGACATCCAGGTGATCAGGCCGAGTCAGCCCATGGGTTTACAAAAGGCAGGTCCTGCCTTGACTAACCTGATCTCCTCCTATGATAAGGTGACCCTTGGAACAGGCTGCCAGGGCAGTGGTGGAGTCCCCATCCCTGGAGGGGTTTCAGAGCCATGGAGATGTGGTGCTGAGGGACATGGTTTAGTAGTGACCTGGGAGCAATGGGTTAATGATTGGATTCAATGATCTTAAGGGTCTTTTCCAACCTAAATGATTCTGTGAATAGTCGTCAGGGCAGGAGGGACATGTTGTGGCTTTATTCAGCAAATGTTAATAGGCTGAGAAATAGTGGAAAACAAGAGGGATGTTTGTGCATGTTTTAATATATGTAAATATTATGCATTGTTAATATATGTAAATGTCATGTCTTCTGTAATGCTTCCTATTGTTTAGGGAGAGCGCTTATCAGGAAGAGCAATATTTTACAACCTCTCACCACACCAGTTAAAGTGTTACTACTTAGCTTGGAAATAGTCCTAGTGGTAACCCAATAGTGACAGTCTTGGACTGTAACTCCTTGATTTAATGATGTTCAGGTACCTACTGTGGACAGCTAGAGCTGGGGAGGGGGAACGCTTCTGTTTTTCACTGGTGGGCATTCCCCCCTCCCCCCCCAACATCCAGGGGCAGTGGAGGTTGATTTTTGGGGGGTGGTAATTGAGAGGAGCTTTTTTCCCCTTACTTCTGCTGTAGGTTTTGAATACACTTGTGGCCAGTTACCATATTCGGTGACTATTTCACCTCTGTCTTGACTGTGATCCCTGTTTCCAGCTCTGTCTCAGCTCATCTTATAAATTGTGAACCAGGGGGATGTCTGAAATGGAGATTGAAGTTTACATTATTTCCAGCTGGTGAACAGTTTGCAAAATCTGATTTTTTAAGGCTTTTTTCTTGGTTTCTTTATGCTGGATAGAGATGTATTTTCTTAAACATCTGGCTGATGCTATTTACAGTCTTACTGACAGTATTTAAGTATGCCCAGTGATCCCTTAATTAAACTGTGCTTTTGTTAGCTAATTGAACTGCAGCTTTTGCGGGTAGGTTGCTGAAGACCACATTACTTTTGACTTTTTTTAAAACTGCAAATGTAGTACTTCCCAGTAATAATTTAGGGAAAGGGAGAAATAGTCCTTTCATGTGGAAAATAGTTTGTTGTCCTTAAGTAATTTAATTTCATCCATCTGCCCCTGCCACATGTTAAATCATCTTGTTTTGGTGGAAGAACAGTTCAACTTCTCTGTGTCAGAAGTCTTTTGTCTGTACCAGGTGGGGTCAGCATGCTCTTACTGTGTTCAAAAGGGACCAGCTCTGTCCCTTCTCTAGGAAGTACCTGTATCATTTTGGACCCTGGGTAGAAAACCCAATTTTGACAAAGGAGAGTCAATCAAATCTGAAGCACCCAGTTTTTCTAAACACCAGTTCTAAAAGCTGCTGATTCAATGCTTTCAGTGACCTGGTTCCACTCTTTTCAGCGTAAGCGAGATGCGGTGACTTCTTGCTAAGCAAAATACCCCACTGGAAGAGGTTTTTGTCCTAAGTTGTAGAGTTGTTTGCTCTTATGAAATGTGCAGTCACAGGATGACTTGCTCCTCTTCAGTGTTCTTTTACAAAGTGAAACCAGTAACTCTTTACTTCAGTAAATGAGATCCCAGTTTAGAAAATAACAGCATGCCACCCTGTTCTTGAAAATCAGTTGGGCTTTAAAATATGCTTGTTTTCCTTTCTAATGCTCTTTAATAACTTTATTTTTTTAAAAATCAGTTAAAAAATGCCAGGTTGCCAAGCAAGTATTGTGGCAATACCTGATTACTGTTAACACACATTGCATAGCAGTGGGTGGTATGGCTGGTCCACTGATAAAAAGGACCCCAGACCATGTTAATGGGATGCACAACTTTGTCCCGAGTGATAGTGGCTTAGAAGATAATGAAAGGATGTGGTGCTTAATTATGTGAACATCCTGATGTGATGCTGAAGCCAAGAGGAGAAATGTCACCCACAGTTCATCAAATCACCTCCCATGCTGCAGCTGTCATGGAAATCATAGAGCGGTTTGGGTTGGAAGGGAACTTTCAAGGCCATCTGACCCAACCCCCCTGCAGGAAGCAGGGACATCTGCAACCAGAGCAGGTTGCTCAGACCCCTGGACAACCTCACCTGGAATGGTTCCAGGAATGGGGCATTGACCAACTCTTTGGGCAACCTGGGTCAGGGTCTCACCACCCTCAGTGTAAAAAATGTCTTCCTTCTATCTAGTCCAAGTCTTCCCTCTTTTAGTTTAAAACTATTACTCCTTGTCCTCTCCCAACAGGGCCTGCTAAAATGTCTGTTCCCATCTTTCTGAAAGGCCCCCTTGGTACTGAAAGCCTGCAAGACAGTCTCTGCAGAGCCTTCTCCAGACTGAACAACCCAGGCTGAAGTACTTTATCCAGCTTTGTTGTTCAGTGTCAAAGGATCCTCATGGAATTGGAAAAGGTTTGGAGAAGAAAGATAAGAGAGACTAAGCATGGGAACACATGATTTATAGTGACATCCTACTTAATGACATTCTTGGAATACTTTGTCTGCCAGCAGAGATGACTTGCTGCTGCTTTGCACGCTGGCAGCATGGTCCCTGCCTTCTTGAGTGTGCTGCTGCATCTTGAGAGGCCATGTTTGTAAATGGGGTAGTTGAAATTTTCTTTTGACAAAACTTCTCTTCAGAGACAGAAGAGGACTTGTGTGATTTTTTTGTAATGTGATGTAGGCAGATCAGTTTAGCGCTAAGCTATGACAGAGATTTTATTCCAGCAAAAAGGAAGGAGGAGAGGGCTTGTGAGCTTTTCAAGCCATCTTCTCTGCCTAATGAAACCCCTTTGTAACCACAAACTTCAGGAGTTCTCAGTCTAGCAGGTCACAGCTGGCTACAAGTATTCTTGATCAGTCTGTAAATTTTACTCTGTGGAGAGCAAATAAAAGTGGTTGGTTTTTGTTTGTTTGCTTTAAAATGAAATATGGAAAAACAGAATAAAATCTAGGAGCTGGAAGGGAGTGCTGAGTGAATGTGAATAATTGTGTTTAGCTTTGGAATAGGAAAAAGCAAGTCCCTTATAGTCACAGGTCTATTACCTGAAATCTTTCTTAACCTCAGGTTTTAGATGAACTTTCAGGCAAGTCCCACTGTAATACCCCAGCCCAATGTAGTGTTTTACTATTGAGATTTGAATACACAGAGGTCCAGTGTCTGTAGAAGCAACCCACCAGAAAATGTACTGTTCTGAGAAGTTTTATGTCAGATGAATCCAATAGATGGCTGTAGGAATGACAAGTGGGGCTGCAGAGGTGGGAAGTAGGTTCTGCAAGGATGCACCTACTTTGTTCACCTGGTCAGACTTCCATGTTCAACTTGACAACCTTTCAAGCTCCTGCTTGATAGGGCTACAATTTCTCATGTAACCGGAGGGTTGCTCACATGTGGACACCTGGCTGTGTAGTATTCTGTACATCCAGGCTTTCTCTCTTCATGCTGGGAAGATCATACCCTTACCCTATATTTCCAGGTCTCTTGAGGAGGTCTGACATCATTTGACCATACAAGTGATTTTCTCCACAGGAAAATAATGCCTTTCTGGATTACACCAGTATGTTTCCAATCAGATCTGTAGAGAAATATAAAAAACCCAATCAAACAAAAAACCCCAAAACACCCGCCTTGAAATATTTTTATCCTGTCTCGTTGAAAGGGGGGGAGTTGTGTGCAGAAAGACAATGAGAAGAAATTTCTAGCATGTTGAAGATTTCCTTTGTTTAAAAATGCCAGGGAATAAAAAGGAGAGAGTCCCTGCAACAATTTAAGCATGTAGCCAATGTTAATTCTTTATATTTTAAAATGCTTTTTTAATAGCATTACCAGACTGAAATTACCTTTTAGACAAAAATAATACAAGTGGAACTAATGGCTTCTATGCAGAGCAATTGAATTAATGTTGCCATAGGAACCTTTATTTTTCTCTGACGGTATTTTAACAGTGTAGCCTTAATTGTGTTTAATAACAAATGCAGTTCTTGCCCTGTCAGTGTGTGTACTGAAATTCTGCAACTGAGCTAGGGCTGGAGTGTCTTGTCACATCGGTACTGGGCATAAAAAAAATCTAATCAGGAAAATGAAGCCAAAAATAACCCAATCTCTGTCAAAATGAAAGTAAGTTTTTTGGTTTTTTTTTCTTATCCTTGTTTTACAGTCTAGAGCAGGTTGACTTCCTTTGCTTGGGTATTGCCCCATCTCAGTTGTCCACCAGTGATAACTGAGGTACAAATGTTAGATCGCCTCATCTGGAGACTGACTGCAGGAGAGTTGCAGATCTTGGCCCCAGGTGGCTAATGCTGGCTTGGAGGAGAACTAACAGGGACATCAGTGTAAAGTTGAACAAAACCCATGGTTCAGGCATGCGAGGTATGGTTTGCTGCCCAGCCAAGAACATCTCACAGAGGCAAGAAGGAACTGTGTTTGTGAAGGAGCTGTAGCACTGTGAATCTTGATCCTACTGTCTAGGAAGTTAAAAATAAGTATTTCGTATAATGGAAGAAGTTCAAAGAAGCTTAGTCAGTGGTAATTAAATAAATTAAGTAAATGGGTGGAAGCCCTTGAACAACTAAGTCACAGAATAGTAGAGTGGTTGGGACTTGTGCAAGTCATCTGGTGCAACCCTCCTGCTCAAGCAGGGCTTCCTAAAGCAGGCTGTGTCAGAGCTCAGTCACCCACACATTAAAAAAACAAATAAACCCAATAATTTAATATGTTTAAGGTGATCTTCCTGCATTTCGGTTTGTGCCCATCTCCTCTGGTCCTGTCACTGGGTACCACTGGAAGTAGCCTGTCTTCATCATCTGTGCATCCTCCCTTCAGGTATTTATACCAAACTGAGAAGATCCACCCCCCCTTCCTTCTGCAGGATTCCGCCATTCTCTTCTCCAGGCTGAACAGTCCCAGCTCTCTCAGCCTGTCCTCATAGGAGGGATTCTCTGATCTCTCTTCCTTGTGTTAGTGGCCCTTTGCTGGACTCTCTCCATATGTCCCTGTCTCTCTTACACTGGGGAACCCAGAACTGGATGCAGAACCTCAGGTGCGGCATCACTGGTGCCGAGTAGAGGGAAATCTTGAGCATATTGCTAATTGCCAAATCACTGTATTGTAGGATGAACACAGTGAGATTATTATTATTTGCATTCTTAAACACATTATTTTCTAGTGAAATAATGCACTTGCAGACAAAGGTGTATCTGAGTTTGGCCCTGGTCTAGATCTTTCGAGTTGAGTGAATAACAGAGGCGATTGCCACTGGGAGACATGTGTCAGATGTGTGAACAGAGCTGTTCATCTCTGCTCCAGCCAACAGTATATAAAAGGGATATGGCAGTTCCCAACCTCAAAGTTATTGTGGTGGTAATTTTTTATACCAGTAAAGCTGAAATAGTAATGAGTCATGAAACCAATGTATTTTCTTCTGCGTAGCTTGACTATTCCTTACCTATTTCTGTTACAGAAAACACAAGTGGTACTGGTCAGGGAGTAGAGTAAATGGTAATAACCTAGGAAAGATCTAAGTGAGGGTGAACTTAATAGAAATCTGCCAAATTATGTGTGATTAAAGATGAGTTGAGTGTTGAGATTTCCAGAGCTGGAAGCTTTGAACTCAGTAAAAGTGAGTTGCAAAGCAAAAGGTGAAGTTTCTTACTAATAGTAAGTGTGTGGAGCTCCTTCCTCATGTTGGAGGTGCTAAAAATGGACGTGGGCTCAAGAATAGGCAGGATAGTAGAAGCTGTGTCTGTCTCAGCCTGCCTCCAAAGCTGGAAAAAATGAGAGGTTGGGAGGGCAGTTGGGGGAAGTATTGACCATTTCTCCTTTAGCTGCTCTGGTAGATTGAGTCTTTGGCTAGACACCTCCTTGCTCAGCCCCAATGTTATTAACACATCACAACTTAATCTATCCCAGTGTTTCTACTGGTGTTCTCAAAGACATACAGCTCCCTAAAAAGGGAGGAGAAAGGGGTGAAGAACAGTTAGGAACAAAATGGATGTTAATCCCTTTGGTAACCGTACCTGCACAGATTCAGACATGCTTTTTGAAGTGCTGTGGATAATGATTATGGTGATGATTTAATGATATCTGCTCCTTGAAGAGATCCTTTTATAATAGCTTAAACACAATTTTATTGGGTGCTGCAGAAGTCAAGCCTTTTCTGTCATTTCCAAAATGTTGAACTCAAACTCTTAAGTTATTCTCTGTGATGACCTTCAGCATTTTTAAGAACAGTGAAAGTTTGTCCTAACCCCTTGTTTTTGTCTATGATACTTGGAAAGAGGGCAAAAGCAGATGAGCTTTATTGTAAGAGGAAGTGTATTGCTGTCCTGATTTTTCTGATTTTTGTTTTGTTTTCCACTTTACAATAACAGGGTGCATAAAAGATTCTATTATATCAGCCTAGAATAATATAACAAAGCAGTACCATAGTTTAATTTTCCATGGGGAGGGCAGGCTTTTATCAGACTGCGTGGAGGAGAGTGGTAATGGACTAGATTTTCATTATTAATGTACTGCGTGTACCCTGGGGATTGTGATGGCATGATGCTGCTGTTCTGTGAGCAGTCAGCGCAGAGTTGTATCGTCTTTCTGAGCAAGGATTTTTGTTCCCATTATGGAAGAGTAAAGCAATAAGCAGCAAAATGCGTTTTCTTCCTCTCTGCATCGCTTTTGGAGCCAGCCTGTCTCCATGGCAACACTGAAAGAGCCATGGAGCCTAGGGAGGGAAGGAGGGAGTTGGGTAGAGCCAGGCAGGCAGTGGGTGGTGCGTGTCCCCCACGTCAGCACATCAGCCTTGCAATAGGATCCTTCTGTTAACACCCAGCCAAGGCTCCTGGGCAGAGCTGCTTTATTCCAGGAGCCACCAGGGCATCTGCTTCTCCCTTCTGCATCCTTTCACTATTTTTTATTTTATTTTTATTTTCCAAATACACCCTCCACACCCTCCTTTTCTTTTAGCTGCAGCCTGACCGAAGATGTGCGGCTCGTTTTTGGCGCTGTGTGAGCTGCCTTGCACCGTGGCGTTTTGCAAAGGCAGGAAGGCATGGCTGCATTTCACTTGACCTTAGCAGCAAAGTGAAAAATCTCGTCTATGTTGCTGAAGGATACTGACTATGCAGAAATTTATTGAAGCAGATTATTATGAACTGGACTGGTATTATGAAGAATGCACAGATGGTAAATATTTCTTTCTAGTCTCTCATTGCAGAATTTGGAGCTTGTAAGACGGGAGCATTCAGTGGTTTGAAAAACGAAATGCTGTGAAAAAGGCAACACCCAAAGATGCCCTCATCTCTGTTACACCTCAGCATCTCTTGCGAGAGTGCTGCGAGAGACTGCTGGATAGCTTCTTGTTTCCAGAGGGAGTGGCAGAGGGGCATAGGCACTATGACCAGTCTTTGGGCAGGGGGAGAAATATTTGAAATGCTAACAGTATCTTTAATAACAAAGCTGAATTTCAGTACACCGACTGCAAGATTCTGTGTTGGTTCAGGTTTTATGTCAGTGGGTTTTCTGCATTACCCATATGTTGTAAAATATATGCATTTAATGTGGTGTTAGGTGGTACGTGTTTTCTCTTTGGTTATTTGTCTGTGAAGGACATTTAAATCTGGCTTCTTAAAGTAAGTGGGCTAACTTTTCAAATTTGAAAAATTGCAAACCCTGGAGATCACGGTCTCCTGTGCCTCTTGCCATTTTTCTTATGTTTGCTTAGCGATGACTTCTTTATCAGAGCACTGAATGTTTCCATCAGCCTTCTGATAGAAGGCACATGAGGACGTATAAGGAATGGCTAAAATGGCACTCTCGCCAGAGTGGAAAAATCAAGATTTCCCATTGATTGCACTCGGTGGTAACCTCAAGAAGAAAATGTAGCTTTTGGGAAAGCAACGGTTGTATGTGGATATTATTCTTGTTGGAGAGCTTGGCTTAAACAAGGCAAGCTCAAGATCACAATGAGGCAAAGAACATAAAGGAGTAAGGAGAGGAGGCCCAGGGGGGTGTTGTATGTTATATAGTGCACAAAGAATTTCATAGTGCTTTGATACCAATACTAGAGGGGGCATGAAGAGTGTGACAAAATCTGGATGGGATTTTGTGGTCTTTTGAGTGGCATGTGTCTCCATTCGTTTCTCTATACTGGATTTTGGAACGTAATGCAATTTCAGAAGCTTATTACACTTGAGCTTCTCACATTTTTCATTGCCTATTCCTGTCCAGGTGTTCAGAGGTGCATGTTTATTTGAAAGATCTGACGTCTTTAACTTGCATTGAATCCATTATGTAACTTTTATCCCCACGGTTTAACCCTAGTAAATACTGTAGCATCCGATTAATCCATGTGATATAACAGACAGGGTTGGCCTGGTTTTAGAAGCTTAAGACATGGAAGGGTTGTACTGTCCTTAAAAGCTATGGCTGACTTTTAATTTTTTTGTAATTTTTTTTTTTCTATCCCAAGTTAAATAGCCTTCTTTTTATTGTTCTTTTTCATGGTCCTTTGTCTGGTCAAAGTGACATGGAGAAGTGTTGCTTTCCTGAATGTGTGAGCTAAGAGCTGATCCTCTTATCAGTTCTGTCCTAAGGAGTGTGCTGAGCTGGAGTTCCACGATGGTGGAATAACCAACAGGTGTTGAGCTTTTAAATACCTTATGGGCATTTAAATAACTTATGGCCTCGGGACCACTGCAGTGGTTGGTCTGATTCTGGGTGTGCTGAGCCCAGCTCTTCCGTGAGCTGCCATCTAAAGAGAGTTGCCCAGAGTATGTTCTTGGAGTATTTGGGAAGTTCTCCCCTAAGACAAAACAGAGTTTAATATCCAATAGAGAAAAATCTCTCCAGGAGGTAAGGCATAATGCTTTTAAAAAAATATTTAAAATTTTTTTTTTAAAGATTACTGATTGCATGATGGTAGGATATTGCTGTCAGTTCTGCCTTGGTTGCTTAGATGGATGGTAGTCTCTTAGGATTTCATGGAAGTCAATGGGGTTTAACTTGCTTTTGCTTCTTCCAATTGACATGTGCGAGGAAGAGAGGAGAATTCAAGAGGCATGATGGGAGTCATAGTTTTTGGCCTTCTATACCAGTCTGTTAATTTGGGTTTAAAATAGTGTTGGCATTTCCTGTTGATGAAGAAAGGTATTGAAATTGTAGTGGGAGACAAAAAACACATTTATAGTACAAAACAGAGCTTTTCCAAAAACCTGGAGCAGATGGCATATTCAAAGAGATGCCTGTCTCTTGATTGGTTTTTTGGGTTGGTAGTTGTGAGTCAGTGGTTACCATCTCCCCCTGCCAGAATTATCCAGCTGGAGCTGATTTCAGGACAGTTACTGAGTTGAGTTTATTAGTTTCTTCCTTATCTTGGGAGTTCTGCCAAATGTCATTGTGGCCTGTAAATTAATTTTGCATTCTTTGTGTCCACTATCAGCGGTACATCCTTCTTCCCAAGCTTTGGTAACCTCCCCCTAGGTCTGAGATAACTGAAACATGTCAAACCCTCTCCTGCTTCCTTCACCATAGAATTGGTCTCTCATCTTGCCAATTCCAAGCAACTCCTCAGCCCACAATCACAGAATCATAGAATCATAAAATTAACTGGGTTGGAAGAGACCTCCAAGATCATCAAGTCCAGCCCTTGATCCAACCCCACTGTGATTACTAGATCATGGCACTAAGTGCCACATCGACCTTCAGCTTAAAAACCTCCAGGG
>JANIJG010026092.1:0-16225 GCA_024611175.1 Megaceryle torquata
CATCAAAGTTTTATAGCTAAACTGTACATATTATATATAATATATATAAAATATATATATCCATATGCAAAAGTCCCTGCATGCCTCAATTTTTCTCATCCTACAAACTGGAAGCTTTCATTTCTATTGTATAAACAAGTTCCAACATTCCTTTTTGTCTTCGATGCTAGAACTAGTTTGGTAACTTGTTACACTATTTTTTTTTTCTCGGTTCGCAGTTCAGCAATATCATTCGATTTGTACTTATTTATAAAATTTTAATGTTGGAAACTTATTTGAGATTTTATTGTAGACAATTTTTTTGGCACAGCCATTTTGTGCCACTTGAGCAATGTGGAGTTACTTTATTTTCTTGCGGATACTGTACAGTAATGGTCAACTTTGCCACTTGCACTGAGTTTCTGGTCAAACCTCTTTTCATAAATGAAGTTGTGACTTCAGTATAACTTGAGTATATGGTTTTCTTTGCTTTATGGCTTAAAGAAAAAGGTTTTAGCTAATAGACAAACACTCAGGAGCTCATTATGTAGTAAAAACGGTCTTGCCAAATACTGAATTCACTATACAGTTTGTAAAGAGAAACTGCTTGAATTATTTTTATATTCAGACTTCTTTCTGTTTCACAAACCAAGTTTAAGTGCTGTTAATGATACTTTTGGATTCTTATAGGGGAAAATATATTTCACTCTTTAGAGAACAAAGTATTTGACAACTGGATCAGTTCATCATACGTTCCACGAAGTAAAGCAAACGGAGATCACATCAATACACTTGGGGGGGAGAGCTTTGTCTCCAGCCCCACTCTGCATCCTTTACTCATGGAAGCAACTGCTGCTCTGGCTAGTCCCCAGAGCCTCACCTCAGCTGTCCTCAAACATTACCTGTTTTCCTCACCAGACCCAGGTTGCAGAGGTGGGTCTGGTGGAGTCAGTGATCCTGCCTGGGTAGGCGGCGTTGCAAGATCAGACCCCTAGCTGTTGACTTTTATTTCCTTACAGAAGTCAAGTTAGCACTGTATCCTGTAAGGGCAAAACGTACATCTGCCAACAGTCAATTTGGTCGCTTACCCATCAAATTCTTGTGTTCCAGGATCCTCTCAGCACAAACCACAGCTAAAAGAGTGCTGTCTCGAAGGAGACTACTCAGTGAATTGGCTTAGTTGTAACTGTATTGGATTTGTATCTCAAGCAATGTTGACTCATGTTATGACTGTGTGAGACAGCAGCTTTCCAAGCATAACATCTGTATGTACAGTGTAGACAAAAACATCCTCCTAATGCTTTTTTAATTATTATTATTATTATTCTAAGTGTACTGAGTTTTTATTTTGTGGTTCTTTGCCCTATGTGTGCCAGGTTGCGTGGCTTTATCAATGACAACTGTCATGTGCTTTACTGGCTGATATTGTTTGTTCTCGCTGAAAAAAAAATGACCAGCTGTTCACACCTATTTAAAACAAAACAAAACAAAAAAGTGTGGGGAAGAAGCTTCTCAGAAGCATGAAGCAGTAATGTGGTCTTCTGCTCTAACGTTTACACTAGAGGTGTGCGCTGGTGTTTTTTTGAGGCACTCGGTAGATCAGCATCTTGACCCTGGAGGAGGAATCAGCTCCCTCTCTCCACTTCTTCCATCTTCAGACTGTGCTCATGGACCGTTGCCCACTCACCACAAAGTCTTGCTTTTATCCTCTTCACCCAAACTATTGTAGCCAAGCTACTGAGGAGGAAATACATATAGCATGTGCCATGTTTGTTGAAAATACCTTTTTTTCCCCGCATGTACAAAGAAAAACTAGTATATAATGTAGGAGAATATTTATGTTTAAGTATTAATCATTACTGTACAAAATCCTTACCTTTAAATGTTCAAAAATATACAAATGCCATAAACTCCTATTTCACGTGGTTGAAAAAGGGGGAGGAGTCATCCTTTCTTTTTAGAAGAGCTTAACCTAAAACTGTCTGAACCCCCTCCCAGCCATCTCTTGCAGGTAACTGACTGAGAAGCTCTTTAGCAAGGCAGGGGGGATTTGATTTTCCTTTGAATTCATTGACGTTGCAAAGCAGTTCTGTGCTTCGCAGAGAAGTTTTGTTTCTATGAGACCATGGTGAAAAGCTAGAATTTAAAACTAAATGTGAATCACATTATAGAGTCATAGCTACTTGGGGGGGCTGGGGGTGGGTGGGAGGGAAGGGTCAACTGACACAGTATTTTAAAGATGTTTTTCTGTTGCCTTTTTTATTTTTAAGTGACCTCCTATATATATGAATAGATAGAATGTTTTATGAGTATAAAACCAAGTTTTAACTTGCTTCCTGACATGAAGATTTACTCTACTAACAACTCATGTGCAACTGGTACTCTTGACCTCATTCCAACGGTTTAAAAAACCCACCCACACAACCCATTGCGCTGCAGCTCTTAGGTTTGACCTGGCTTCATACTGGTGCTGGGTCTCTTGATTTCCTCTACCTTGGGAACTGATATTTAAAACCACTGCTCAAATAAGTGTCTCTTCCTCAACCTTTCTCTCGACTCACTCTCTTTCCCTCCCCGTGAGCTTTTCTGGATGTTTGATTTCATTCTTTCCTATTAGAACTGGCTGATTTTGTGTCACTGCTTCCTATATTGACATGTATCATAGCTTTTCAGTGGGTTTGGTTTTTTTTTTGTGATGGTGGTGGTGGTTGTTTTTTGTTTCTGTTTTGTTTTGATTTTTTTTTGCTATCTTGAACCACATGGCTCTCAAAGTGGTTACTGGGCTAATGTTAAAGGAAGACACTGGGAGAATTAGCTTCAGACGTGGACACTAATTGACATACCCAACCATTCTTGTCTCGTGAAGTTAAAACAACTGACCACAAGAATACCACTGGAAAGAAAAAAACAAAACAAAACCACCAAACAACTGACTGCTGTATTTATGAATTTTAAGAGTTTGTCCAGTGGTCACCATGATCTTAAGTAAGAATCTTTTTGCTTTTGTCAAAAGAGGATACGTGCAGCATCAGTCCTATCGGACATTGCTTAAGAATGGTGTGGTGAGAGTCTATCTCCCCACTGGGAACTGCACCACTCTTGTGGGCATGCGAGTCCTTGAAGCTTTGTCCAGTCTGTATCTAGTCCTCCTCTTCCCATGCCATTGCTATACTTGTATTGCCAGGAAACCTCATTTCATTTAGGCTTGTTATGCTTTGTCAGGTGAGTACTACACTATATAATGTGTTTGTTTCTCTGCGTTCTCTGGGGGTGCCTTGAACACAATTAAAACTCATTGCAAGCTGATTCTGGAACAAAAAGGTAGTGAAAAAAAAAAAAAAAAGAAAAAAAAAAGAAAAGAGAGAGAAAACAAAACAAGCAAAACAAAAGCAAAAATGTTGGCTGTGTTACTAGGAGATCCCAGTATTTATATCACAGACTTCCTAACATGATGACTCAGGCGTCAGAGTTTGATGCTGCAGTATAAAACTGTTATTTTATATATTGTACAAGTAATTTATTAAATGTCTTTCTAAGGGTATATGCTGCTTTTAAGATGCACTATATTTCTGGATCTAATCCTTGTATTTTAATTTTTTTTCCCAAGGAAGTAAAATGTGCTGCAAAGGCAAGCCACAGTGATTAGTATGCTAACTGCTACTTCTCTTTAAAAAGGAGAGTGGGGACTAGATATGTAACTTTGCTAAATGGATCATCTGCTGCCAGAGAAATGATTAATGCTGATAGTGTGGTCATTAGTCTGGAGTCCAACACTTCATCAAATCTGTAGGCTAAAGAGTGCTTAAATAGAAGTTAGAATGCCTAGATATATAGTTAGATTTTTTTTTAATATGTAACTTTATGATTACCTACTTAATAAAATAAATCTGCATGCTGGAATCACTATAACCCTGTTATGAAATGAAATCAGATCCACTAGGAGAAAGCAAGGTGAAGCATTGCATTTCCAGAGTTCAGCACCACTTCCTCACTTGTGTCTTGTAACCCACTGCTGTGGTGGTGAAGAGAGGGAGAGGGGTGGGGTTGAAGAATAGAAGACCTGTAGTGAATTTTGCAGTGAGAAGTAAATGTTTGCCAGGTTTCCACAAGCTCACGTTTTGCTCCTCTTCATGTCCTCTACCATTGCAACGAGGAGTGCTGCTTTCACCTTTTTCTATCTGGGATACTTTTGGAGGTGCCTCTGGGTGAATATTGTAGCCCATGTCTGCAGCATTTAAAAAATCTCTATTTTAGGGCTACCTAGAGAAGGTTTAGCTCCTATGAGCAGTGGAGCTGATGGCCTTGTGTAAGGAGGGGATCTGCCAAGTGTGGAGTGGTTTATTTTTGTCAGAAGTGAAGTGAAACTAAAGCTATTAACATAAAGAATTTATACTGTCTTTCCTGATATAAATTTTCTCAACAGATTTTGACTTCGTTCAGTTTTGTCTCTGCCACTGCAGTCCAAGTTAATTTTACATCCATATATATAATATATGGATGGATGTATACATACATCTATAATTCTAGTCAGAGTGTGTGTTTGTGTATTTTCCTGTTTATAATACATATATGTATATTTATAATACTCTCTGGAGTATTTTATGACTCAGGCATCAGATCTGATGCTGTAGAATACAATATATGTGTATATGCATATGTTCAAATACTGCGTGTATATTTAAAAGATCTTTTATTGGTGGTTTGTAGAATAATTATTCCCTTTGCTCTCCAAATTTTAATGGCATTATTTGCAAAGACTAAGTGTACAGTATTTTCCTACACTCCACCAAGACAGGTATTATTTATATCGAAGTCAAATATTGATATGCATTTTAAAGTATTACACAGATAACATTGCCATTTTGCAAATAAAAATCACTTTTTGGCAGAAAGGAATGCTAAAAGTACCTTATCATAAGGTCATTACCCCAACCAAATGACTGCTAAAAAAGCCAGTTAGATGATTTCTGTTCATGTACGCATTTTAGTGGCTGTGGGCAGAGCCCCTTCCATAGGTGAAAGTCACTGCGTGCTCCATGCAGTGCCACTGTTGTCCCTTTTGGCTAATTAAGGGCATGCAGAAAGAAACTGGCATCCTAAAATAGAAATGGCAACTGGCAGTGTTTGATTTCATTGATTGCTTAGAAGCAGATACGGTCCCAGGCTACGAACCCAAACAACCCCTCCATTTTGGAGGGAGCTGAGCGGGGGCTACAATCACCGGCTGGGCTCATCCCTGCAACCGGAGCATCCCACCCTCCGGCACATGGGCAGAGGAGGGAGCAGCTACCCCTTGCTGGGGGTTGTGTCTGGGATCCCCCACCCAGGCCAGCATTACCCTGCATTTGTGACGTACCCAAGAGAACCGTGCGTGGTTTCAGTTCTGTTCCTGCTACCACGTTTGCTCTGCCTGAAGCTATCTGGATCCCTCAGACCGGCAGGAACGATACTAAACACTTTGGTGATATTCGATGCGTGGTTGTTTACTTGTAGTTCCAAGCATCATCTTTGATTGCAAGGGTGGGGATGCCCTAAGAGTTTGTTCCAGAACCAGTTGGTTACAAGTGCACCTCTTATATATGCCTTACAAACTTCAGAGGCCATATTCAAAACAGGGTTTTATCAGTGTATGCAAGGGGGTGCAACCCCTCTTCTCTTCCTCCCCAGGTCAAACAGTATGGACAGTTTTCACACATATCTACCTGTATAACCCTCTGTACCTCTCATAACTGGTCAATGACTGTAACAGGTTACATCAGGTGTTTTTTCTACATACTTTTTACACAAATTCTATGCGATTAATGTAACTTAATTCAATGCATCATTTTATTGTACTAGTTCTTAAGCTTGTCTTTATTTTTTTTTCTAGGTGACTGTGGTTTCTTGTGATTTTTATTGTATAAATAAATGAGGTGGCTGTTGATGCTTACTCTCTGTTACTAAGAATTTTTACCTTTTTGGAAGAAAGCGTTGCTATGAACTAATGAATTTAAAACGTCATTTACTCATTGTAAATACAGTATTGTGCAAAAAACAAAAATGAAAAAAAAAAAACCCAACCCTTTTAATTCATTTGAATTGCTAGTGTTAACTGATTTTTGTCTAGACACCATTTCTGTTGATGAAATAAAGACATATCATTATGTATTGTAAATTGGCTCATCTTGACTCTGAAAATTGTATTGCAGCGGTCAGTTAACGCGTGGGTTGAGGATGAGATTTGGGAGGGTAGCTTGGACGGGGTCGATGCTGCCTGGTGCATCTCTGGGCTGATGAGGAGACCTCCATTCACGTGGTCCCATTGGTAATTCACTAGTCATCTTTGATCCAGGGATCCTGTTATCTTTGATCTGCTGCAGGAACAGCCAAGGGTATTTCATTGCAAAGATGAAATAAGTTGTGTTGGAAGATCAAATAAGCTGTAGCTATACCCATTCCCCTAGTGTTTGACTTAAGGCAATCCTGCTAAGTCTTTGTTTTGGCCTTCTAAAGTGTCATCGTACGTGTTGGGAGGCAGGGGGAGAGGTTGAGGGTTGTTTCCCCTTTACAGAAAACCTGCGAGAAATTGAGAGAGGTTTCTGTAGAAACAAAATAGAGCTGAAAACCTCTGTGTGTAACCCAAATACTTGCTGAAGGAAGAACATGTGCCATGGACCTTTAACATCACCTAGACTGCAGAAGAACCAAAAAGGAAAGAAGAAATTCTAAGAGCCTTTGGTGTTCCTATCACAAGCAGGGCATGGGGTCTATCAGAAGACTTTGCTTTCTAGGACTCCCAAATGCATGGCAGCCACTTCTCTCCTTGGGCTGGATGCAACCTGAGAGGCTGCTCAACAGGTTGGCAGGAGGAGACCCTGGAAGAGGGGAGTGGCATGACCCATTATCCTACCCTGTTCCACACACTTGCTGGAATGCTGCTGTGGGGATCAGGGAGGAGGGCAAGCTGATAGATGGAGGTTCTTAGCTTTTGGGGTTTTTTTTATCACCAGGCAGGAAACTCTAGAGTGCCCCAGGCCACCGTACTTAGGGGTGCTAACCTTAGGCAGCCTCCTTCATCTACTGCAGTGAAAGTTACCTGCTATTTTTCAGTCTTAAAATGATCATGGAAGAAAATCAAACATGTTACTTTCCAGACTTGGCCAGTTTTCTGAATCTTCCTGATGAGCATAGTTGAAGAAAGCTTCCCACCCCCTCAAATCTGTCAGAAGATGGAGCATCCACCACATCTACACATAGCCTGGCAGTAGAAAATGTACTTCAGCAAAACTGTTTCTCCATCCCTGATCAGATGTTGCTGGCACTTAATGGTCACCATTTCAAGTAGTTCCTTTTTTTGCCTTAAAATACTGAACAAATACACAGACAAACTTGTCAATGAGTTTGCAGCGAGGCTGAATATAAATATAAGTCATGTGCACTAGAATAAAATCTCTGTAATCTCAAGCAATCTTTATGTTGTGACTTTTTTTTCCCCCTGCTGTCCTGCTTTCTGCTCATCTTGCCTTAGAGTTGTCAAGTCATAGAGGATTTTTATGCTTAGGGAAATGGACATAGCAAATGAGCATGTTCCAAGCATCACTTGCTGTTGAGGCGATAGCAAATGTGAGCCTGACAAATAAAACCAGCCAAAAGCATGTGGCCAGAAACAGGGTCAGGGACAGTCAGAGAAAGGTGCTTTATTTTCCAGATACACAAGTGGAAGGACTGCTTTCTTGAGCCAGGTACAACCCAGAAATCCAACCTTCCAGAGCTAGTCTGTCCTAGCAAACTGAAAATGATCTCTTTGCGGCTTTGCTTATCTTTCAGTTCCTCAATATGAACTAATGATACAGTGAAGGGAATAAGATATTCATGGCCCTGAGGTGATACCTCGCAGATCTTCTTGAACAGCAAACTGAAGAAAAGAACAGATGGTCTGCACTTGAAATAAATTGCCCGATTTTACTTAGTTTCAATTTTGAAGCTGAAAGTATTAGCTATGAGGAGGCTGTATTAGCATGGCAAGTCTCTATTAGAGCTTGAGGACTGCAGTAGCACAGGCAGATGAGCAGCAGCATATTCTTCAGCTGGTTTTTTTTCCCCTCTCTCTTAAATTCTCTGTCTCTTCAGATTCCTGGAGTGTTTCTTCCATCTTTTATTCATCAGCTGCTGAAGCTTGGGGAGATTGAGACCACATAGCCTTCCAGGTTACTTTCAAATGAAACCAACCCTTTCTTGTAGGTGCCTTGGGTCTTACGCTACCTCAAAGGTCTATGGGCCAGGCTGGTTTCTGATATGAACAGTACTAGCATCAACAACAAGTTGTACATCCCAAAATGTTCTCCCAGAGATACAAGACTGTTTCTGCAATGTCAGCACACACTGACCAGATCTGGCTCAGTCTACATGAGAAAAATCTTGAGTCATGGAGCGAGCAACACATTAACACCAGCAATCAGAGTACAGTATGCACTTCATTAGTGTAAAATGGAGGAATAAAGTGTTTTCTTTCTTAAACTGTATATGGATTTATTCATTATAGCAGTGGGAAAGAGGAATGAGCAACAGATTATCTGCTTTTTATCTCTCTACTGAAGGCAGTTTGTGCTCAATCCCTTAGTTTATTTCTTGTCCTCAGAATGTCATTACTTTTTCATGATAGATGATAGTTCTAGGAGCATGCTCTGAAAGATAACGAAAGAAAGAAAGAATGAAGCTGAATTGGTTTAAAGAAGAAAAAGGCATGTTATCATCATAATTTACCCAAACATGTACATAGTTAGGAAGGTGTATCTGGTGTTAAAGTGGCAACATACTTACCTTGTAGGGCTGTGTCCAATGATAGGGGGAGGGGGAACATCTTGCTTTTAAAACAAAATAAACACATTAATCCCTGAAGTTAACGTGCTTGAAATCAGTGGACCCATACTGGAGTCCTTGCTTTACATGTTAAGGGGTTTTGTATGGCTTCAATTGATGTGCAAAGATGGACAAAGAAGGTGCAAAGATGGACAAAGAAGGTACAAAGATGGACTCAATTAAGCAAGTTCCACTTTATAAAATCCAGCTTATCTATTTGTTGCTGCACAAATCTTCAGAGGGGTTCATTAGTTGTCAGCTGCTGCTGACTTCCAAAGTTTATCTCTGTTTGTGCAACTGGTGAATGGGTACATTTGGGTGACCAAGTAGCATTTTCAGGATAATTAGTACACTGCCTGTCATCACCACAAGCTTCTCCTGAGTGCTACAAGTCAGAATAAAATACAACTGCTGTGAATTTTTTTTTTAATTTTTTAAAGAGCTGTTTGCTTAGAAAAACTGTACAAAACCAGCAGTAGTTACCAGCAGCTGTAAAGGTGAATACCTTCAAGGATTCTCAAAGATCCTGGAGGAACACAGAGTTTTACCAGTCCCTTACCCCACCTGTAGATTTTCATGGTGGAGCTCAGCTGTCTGAATAACTCTTCCACAGTTACTGGTTTTGTTATTTCCACGTACATTCACTCTTTTCAAACTGTTGCCAGCGCCAGGAGTGAGAGCGGGTGAGTTAAATGAGAGGATATTTATTCCTCAAGTGCTGTTGAAAGGGTGAGTAAACATGCCTTGTTCTGGAGCAGACTGCAAGCATTCAGGCTGAATAGCAACTCTCTCTTTCATATCCTGCTCACTATAGAGTATTTTCCCACTGGGTAAAAGGCTTGAAGCTGAATGGAGAATTGAGAAGCAGAAAAAGAATTGAACAGCACAGAAAAATAAAAAAGCAATGTAGTGAGGGAAACCAGACCCAGTGAATCATAAAATTTCTCCAACTTTGGCAGAGCCAGGTTTTCAGCCCCGGAGACTTTCATTTCTGAAACTGAATAAAATCAAGAGCCCTAGCTCAGCCTGATTCTGTGAGCTCAGATTATCAGTTTTACCAGCTGCTTCATTATCAGCTTTATCCCCCTCATTCACCAGGAGAAGGGGGGGGAGGGGCTTGCTTTTAAAGATACATTGATTAATTTGTCGACAAAGGCAGAGACTTAGAGAAATTACACTCTGACGGCACAGGGCTCTATGGAGGAGAGGGTGGGCTAAAGAATAAGGACTGGCTGTGAGGATGAGGAAAACTCATCACTTCTTGAAAAACATAGATTAGAAGCTGAGTGCCTAAAATGCCTAATTCTTTCTGAACATTTTCATCTAGTAATTTTTGTTTCCCAGGAGAGCATTAATCTAAAATTGCTAAGAATATTGTAGTCTTCTCATGACTTCCAATTTTGCTTTGGCATAAAGTCAGGACCCTGAATTTTAAGAACGCAAACTTCCAGCTCTTCAAGGAGTTAGTCAAGAAGACCCTCTGGGAAAGGGCCCTCAGGGACAAGGGAGCAGAACAGAGCTGGCAGATCTTTAAGGGCACGTTCCATAGGGCTCAAGAGCTCTTGATCCCCAGGCATAAGAAACTGTGCAAGGAAGGGAAGAACACTGCATGGCTGCGTTGAGATCTGCTGGTAAAACTAAAGGGTAAGAAGGAAATGCACAGGCAGTGGAAGCAGGAACAGGTATTCTGAGAACAGTATAGGGACACTGCCTGGTGGTGCAGGTCAGGAAGGCCAAGGCGCGACTGGAGCTGAACTTGGCAAGGGGTGCAAAGAATAGTAAAAGCTTCTACAGGTATGTCAGCCAGAAAAGGAAGGTCAAAGAAAGCATACCTCCCACTGATGAGGAAAACTGGCAAGCTAGTAACAATAGACAGGGAGAAGGCTGATGTACACAAGAACCCTTTTTGTCCCAGTCTTCACTGGCAACTTCTCACCTCACACCTCCTGAATCACGGGACCACAAGACAGAGACCAGGGGGCCAAAGTCCCTTCCACTGTAAGAGAAGATCAGGTTTGTGATCACTTGAGGAACCTGAACACACGTGGGCCCATGTAAGCATCATGAGGTTCAACAAGGCCAAGTGCAAGATCCTGCACCTGGAATAAGGCAATCCCCAGTATCCATGCAAGCTCAGGCATTATGTGATTGAAAGCAGTCTTGCTGAGAAGGACCTGGGGTTGTTGATGGATAAAAAGCTGGACATGAGCCAACAATGTGCACTTGCAGCCCAGAAGGCCAACTGTATCCTGGGCTGCATCAAAAGAAGCATGACTAGTAGGATGAGGAACAGGATTATGGTCCTCTACTCTGCTCTGTTGAGACTTCACCCGCCGTACTGCATCCAGCTCTAGAGTCCTCAGCACAAGAAGGACATGAACCTGTTGGAGCGGGTCTATAGGAGGGCCACAAAAATGATCAGCGGGCTGGAACACCTCTCCTGTGAAGAAAGGCTGAGAGAGTTTGGGTTGCTCAGCCTGGAGAAGAGAAGGCTCCAGGGAGAGCTAGAGAGAGAGTTATTGTGGCCTTTCAGTACTCAAAGGGGGACTATTGAAAGATGGGGATTGTCTTTTTAACAGGGCCTGTTGTGACAGGACATGGAGTCATGGCTTTAAACTAAAAGACAGGAGATTCAGACTAGACAGAAGGAAGAATTTGTTTACAATGCGGTTGGTGAGACACTAAAACGGGTTGCCCAGAGAGGTGGTAGATGCCTTGTCCTTGGAACCATTCAAGGTCAGGTTGGCCAGAGCTCTGAGCAACCTGATCTAGTTAAAGATGTCCCTGCTTACTACAGGAGAGTTGGACTAGAGAACCATAAATTGTCCTTTCCAACACAGGTCATTCTATGATTCCAGGAACTTACTTTGACTCAGTAAAGAAACATGACTATTAAATAATGTCAGGTCTCCCCATTTTGGAATATCCTTGTGTACTCTAGCAAGACAACCAGCACAGTCTTTCTCTCAATGCAGGTTTAAGCTTGCGGTGTAAATGTGATAACCTAGTTCCAAGTCAGAAAGGCAGTGCCTTTGTGAGAACAGTTGCCAATCTAGTGTAAAAACTCCCAATCCCAGTTAACCAAATTAAAATGCATAGGTTTTAGAGCACACTTTAGGATTCTTTAGAAAGCTGTTATAGACCAAAACCAACTGATGTGGGACATCCTCAGGTAACATGCAACTGGAGTCCTCTGCTTTAGAAAGGCAGGGAGACATAGCAGAAGCCTGCAAACATAGCTAGAAATATCACATAGCCTCCAGCTTTTGTAGAAAGGTTTGCGTTCATCTGTTGAGTTGTGATGATGATGTGGCAGTCTGAAGATGCAATGGCTATGCTCAGATAAGCTTCTTAATGTTCTGCAATTGGTTTTTGTTTGTTTGTTTTGCACAGAATGGCCGAGGAGGAAGACTGCTTGTTTCTGGCAAAGGGTGACTCTGGAAGTGAAGTTCTCTCCCTCTCTAGTTGTTCGGTTTGAGTGCTCTAATCTCTTATGTTCCTCCAAAAGGGAAAAGGAGAGTTATTCAATGGTCCCAATGGCTTCACACAGCCTTGCACACATGAGGCAATACCCCTTAGTGTAATGCTTCCAGCACTAGATGCCTATTACAGGCTGTAATTCCTGGCACTGCCTGTTTTCAAGTGAGCATAGGTTGTATCTGTACTAGTTATATACTGACCTCTGAACACATCAGCCTAATAATTTTATCAGACTTAAAAATGTATCATGTACCAGTCCAGGGCCTGACTGCTACAAATTATGTTTTGTTTTGTTCTGTTTTGTTTTCTCATAATGTCATTCATGAGCAGAACCCTACTGACAGCAGCATAATTCCTTCACACCTTTGTGACTCCATCTCCCAGTGGTCATTTGTGACTGTAGTTACACTCCATTTAGCACAGCGCTTTTCACTGTGGTGTGTGTGTGAAAAGCAGCCATCTAAGGTCTCCTTGCCTAAGGAAGGCTGGCAGCCTAGGACTATGCTGAAGGTGCCTCTTTGCTCCACAGTTGTATCTCCCCCATTAAATAAAAGTTAAAATTTGGTGAGAGATGCAAAATTTAGGGCAGAACTGTGTGTACCCTGGATAACTTTTAGAAGATAACTTATATTCTCTAAACTGTGTCCTCTAAGTGAGCCCTGGAAATTATTAGCTTGCGGACAGTTATCAGTGAATAGATTGGTCACTATCACTTCAAAGCATGCTGACTGCCTTCCTCAGCACCAAGGTCTTGGAAGGCTTGCAGATGGCCTGTTGTCAGCTGTATGCAGTTGCTGAATTCCCCTGTTAACACAGAAGGAAGTCCTAAGAAGGAATCTCCTGTTCTCTTTGACAGATGAAGTTTTGTACTTCTTTAGAAAAAAATTATTTAATCTTGGCCTGTCTAACTACTATCCACCACCGAGTCACCACAGTTTGATCAAGAGGGTGCGATAAGATATGAGAGGGAACTTTTACAACATTTAGTGTTTCCTAATAGTAATTATTTAGCTGTTAGAGACTCAAGTTTGGTGTGGAAATGGCATACATAACTGTGCTCAAAAAACTAAAGTCAAGCATCTGTACTATTAGATGTGCTCAGTGCTTTCAGAGCCATGAATCACAGGATGCCACTGACCTGCATGCAGACTCTCGCTGCATCAGGTGGCTTGATTTTGTGTAGCTTTGAGATCTTCTTTAAGCTAAGAAAGCTATGGTGGTTGTGGGCAGTTGCAATTGTCCTGCTATCTTAGCACAGAGTGTGGGTTTGTTTCGTTGAGGGTTGCTAGAATGGTTGTTGAGGTAGAGAAAGTGCTATTGCCAGTGTGAGCTGATGCTCCGCTCTTACTGTGATAGTGCAAAGAATGCTACTGACAAATTCTGGTAGAATGAGACAATTAAAGGAAAAACAAACCATTCAAGCTGTTGTGGAGGTAAAGATGATAATTAGGGAAAGAAAACTGAAGAACAGTGTCAATTCCACTATGGTTTTGCTCCGTTTGGCTTAGATTAGTAAATTCCAGGTTAGAATAGACTGTGTTTTGGCTGTTTAGACAATGGTTGTGCATGTGGCTCTCTTGCTGTGTTAAAAAGTGTCTGTCCTTTCTCTGTATTACTGTTGCAATTGACTATTAATCAGGCATGGCAGCAGCTAAGTATTTTTTTTAATGCTTCATTTGGAAATTTTTTAATATAATTCCTTTTAAGTACTTTTTTTTTTTTTTTTTAGTTTGTTTAAATAGGATCACTAATTTTTGAGTGCCTCCTGTCAGCCAGATAAATCTAATCATACGTACTTTTATTTAAACATTAATACATGTCTCCCAGAAGCCAAATTAAAACAAATCCAACCAACACTGAGTGCTTTTGACAACCAAAATTGAACAGTGCATATAGGAACTGAGAAATACAGAGCAGAAGGATACACAAGATTTAATGCCCAGATTCAACATTTTCATGATGCACCAGCATATTTGTGTATTGAAACTGGTGTTCATAAAATGCCATAGTGATGTGTATAGTATAGCTAAGTGTATTTGCCAAAATCTCGACTCGGTTGTATATAGAAACATCTTTACATTAAAAATTCATGTGTTGCAAAGCAGGAAGCAACAGGTAGCACGAGTCACATTTTAAAATGCTGGTACCAGTCCCATACATAAGGCTCTCCAAAGGCAGCATGCCAGAAGAGTGTTACTTTCAAGAGGAATGACATTGCTTTGCAGACTGACTATATTTCTCTGCAAGATCTCCTCTGGAAGATGACATCATTGTCATTAAACCATAAAAGCTGCTGGGCAACTTCTGTGAGTTCTCAACAGGGTGCTACTGAAATTCTGTCTTTGCTTAATAGCTTTTTTGCACTTCACCTTTTAAAAGAGCTTCTCTTCTGAGTATCAAAAAACAGCAGAAGATTGACAGATTGGACTAGAAACCCTCTCTCTATGTTAGAAACATCAAAGTGGAAAAAGGTTAAATTGCATCTAAGTGACAATTTAATATATTGTAGAAACTGTAACTCCATAAAAACTGGAAAGCACAAATAGGTTTTTTTGATCAGCAATGTTGCTTCTTACCACAAAAGATTTGAAGTTGCTTGGTTTTGTTTGTTTTGTATTTAGTAAAAGTATTTATTTTTAGGGAGAGGGAGAAAATAAAAGTTAACAGAACCAATAACATTGAGTATTCCGTGAAGTAATCTTCTGTTTATCACATGATATATAAAAAGATATCTAAAGGCTTGCTCCTGCAAGCATGTGTAAAGAAGCTTGGTTTGTTTTGTTTTCTTTTGTTTTCTCTCAGAGGGCAAATCCTGTGATCTGGGGCAATCAGAATCCAAATTAGTTTAAAAAAGAAACCCTCGATGCTTATTGAATGCAAGCACTATATCTTATAAACACTGGCTGCAAACAAGCTTTGAGTGTGTGGCCACGAAATAGGAACAGCTGCTGAAAATGCAATTGTGTAGTCGTTGGCTCTGGCATTGCAGCTATTTGGTGGTTTAGATATTTTAATGTATTCACGGAACAATTATTCAGCTCGGTGGTTGCCTCTGGGAGAGACCTCCTGAACCTGAGAGAAGTGGAGTCATTCACCTCAACGCGCTTAAGACTTCCCCTTCTTACAGTGTCGAGCAGGCTGGAGCTGAACACGTTTCCCCTGGGACAGTCCTTGGCGACTCGGTTGGGGTGATGTAACGAGTATAAAGAAGCTGAGATTCGGTGGCTTAGAGATAGATCCTCAGGACTCAACAATTCCCTAGTGATGGGTTTGCTTTCACGGTAGAAGGGTGCGGGAGCTCGGCTTGAGGCGTTCGGGCCGTATCGGAAGCCCTGCCCACGCTTCCCCGATCCCTGGCTCGACCCTCCTCCCCGGGGCGGGGACAGGCAGCCGCCCGGGACCCCCCTCCGCCCCCCTCCCGCGGGCTGCCCCGGGGCGTTACTTGCCATCGACACGCGGCGTCCCATGGCGGCGGCCGGCGGCGGGCTGATGGTCGGGCTGCTCTCCTCGTGGAGCTGCCCCTCCGAGCCGGAGCCGGAGCCGGGGCCGGAGCCGCCGCGGGAGGCAGCGCTCTCGCTGTCGCTGCCCGCCGGGCTCCCGGTGAGGACGCGGGAGAGGAAGCTGGACTTGCGGGTGCCCGGGTAGTGCTCGCTGTCCGGGGAGTCGCCGCGCTCCTCCTCAAGGTCGTGGCAGATGCTCACCCGGCTGTGCTTGCGGGGAGCCCGGCGGGCTGGGGCCGCCGCGCCCGCCGCCCCGGAGGCTCCCCCCGCCGCGGCCCGCGGCGCTTCTTCGCTGCTGGAGGAGGGCGGCGGGTGCTGCCCGTGGTGCTGCGCCGCGCTGTGCCGGCGGCGGGCCGGCGGTGTGCCCCGGAGCTCTCCGCGGTGCTGGCGGCCCGGCGGCCGCGCCGGGACCGGAGAGGGAGCGGCGG
>JANIJG010026093.1:0-31589 GCA_024611175.1 Megaceryle torquata
AGGTAATGCAGTTTTTTGTTTGTTTGTTGTTGTTGTGTCTGTCCATCCGTGTTGTCATGTTCCCCCCCCCACTCCTGAAACTGTAAAGAAATGTTTTTAGCCTTTCTGGGTATGTTGTCTCTGTGTGAGCCAAACATTGTCTATCCCCCTTGGTCTGGGAATCCAAAGCCTGGTGCTGACATGGGAGCTCAGAAAATGGTGCCTGTGCTGTGAAATGCATTTCATGACAATGAAATGGAAACAGGTGTCCAAAAGGCTTGATGTGACCTAATTACAGTGTTGTGTTTTGTATCTCAGAAAAGTCTTATAATGTTGGTATTATTAAAGTAATACTTTCTTGCTTGGTTTCCATTCTTCTGAAGACCTTAATCTTAGGAGGATCTCAGACTAGTCACTTGTGTAAGATTGAGGTGTGAAAAACTCAGGCTAGGACAGAAGGAAATTTTGGAGAATCCTTGACATGGTTGTTCTTTTCATTCATTTACATCTAGTTCTTTTTCAGTGGGCTCCCAGTCCTGCTTTACAAAATGGTAAAAATGTATGTTTGAGTTACATGCTTAATGGACAGAACAGCTGTAAGATGCCACAAGTAGTACTGTAGACAGATCAGGAAAATGAAACCTTGTGATTTAAGTAGACTTTCCAAGTTTTGAGAAAAGCTTCAGATGGAGAAAGCTTCTTGAAGTATGTAGGGTTGTAGGGCTTTCGCCATGAGGGGGAGAGACTGTCCCAGTTTTCCTATAGCTGTCTCTTGAGCCAGAAGCAGGGTCTTCCTGGTGTAAAAACAGCCTAGGGAAAGTCTTGATATGGTGTTAATGACATCATGGCCAATGTAACATGGCACTCCTGTTTCACCTGTTGCTGTGAATGCCATGGTAGCAGCTGTGACTCTTGTCAATATTCCTTAATCTTCCTGTGTAGCTGGAAGTGTAAGCCAGTGCTGGGTTCCATGAAGTCTCCATATAGTCAGTAGTCTTTTAACTTTGCCCTGTATGTGTCTTAGTTTCTATAAAAAATGTCCTGCCCAGGCCTGTACTACTACCATATGTGATGATGAAATTCCCACAGACATGAGCTTACCTATTTAGTATTTAATACAGATGCACTTGGGAATGGAAAACTGATTTGTATTGGAAGTACAGAAATAACATAGATCATGGACAATCACATGGACACTATACTGTAGGAGTGCCATGTAATTATCACATGTCCACCCAGAGGTTGCTTAATGCCTTGGAATTTGGAATAGTCTCCCTCTTAGTCCTGCTCAAGGTTTAGCATCAAATAATCCTTCCTCCTGTCTAGATGTCTACCCTTGAATTTTAGTTCATGCTAAAATGTAGCAGTGGAATGTAAGGCAGAGGGTCTGAGGTAATTCTCTGGCTCAGTGAGCCTCAGTCTGGACCCGAGTGACTGTACATTACTGAAGCTTCTTGTGAGCTCATGTGCTCAACAAGATTTTTGCAAGAATTTTAACTGGCATAGTCAGTTGATTCATTAGAAATAAGAAAGGGCAAGTGTACAGTTTACATGTCTGAAATGAGTTTCTTTAATTGCTAACTGAATATTGCAGACGTTATTTTAAAAAGAACATTAGCCCCAACTGTGATGTTAGGTACGTTGTTGTATATCTGCTGTAATTCCATGTAAATCAATAGAACTACACTAGAGAAAAGCAGAGTGCAGACAAGACAAGCCTGCTTCTCTTCCTTTGAAGACATATGGGGGTGCCAGGCCTCTTATTCAGGAAAGATCTCTCAATAATATTTAATGTGGGATCTCTATGTGTTCCTTGATATATTTTCAAGTTACTAATTTTTTCTTTATCTCTTCTGTAGCCTATTTGAAATCGTAAGTTCAAAATAAAATTTGTCTTTTTTAATTTTTTTTTTTTCTTTTCCTACTGGCATTTCACATCAGTCTTGTTTGCTTTAGAGGGCTCTTCTTTCATTTGTATATTATTTGTATTGTTCTTAGATCTTTATCACTTACATTTTTTAATATCTTGAGAGCCAGTTGTGTCCTAGAACCTGAAGTGGGGCGGGGTGTTGTGGCAGGTTCCTGTTTTGTATTTGTACAAAACCTTAGAATTTCTTTTATTGTTTATGAAATATTAGTTTAAGAAAGGTGTTAGAGACAAACTACTTTGTTTTAGCCACAGTCTATGGATAATACAAGGAGTGTCTGTAAAGCCTCATCTCTTACTTTTGCCAGTATGTGTAGAATTGGGGTTTCTTTCTTTTGCTTAACTTCTCTAATAGCAGTCATATGAAAACCACTTAAATTAATTATGTTGTTAATGCACGGCTCTTAGGTAACTCTCTACTTTTTGCAATAAAAATGAAAAGTAATTCATACATTTCTGTGGCTTTATCACCAAGGAGCTGATTGTAGGAACCACTCTTCCTGGTCCCTGCATAGTACACGTGTCCTCTGCACCTATAGTGTTAGCTGATGTATCCTGTATATTTACTAGGCAGCTCTGGGTAAACAAGATTGTGTCACAATTTAAAAAAATGTTATAATTATGAGACGTAAAAACAAAGAGATCATAATGGTGCTTAGCAGCACTGCTCAATAACAGAACTTGTGCCTTTTTTTTTTTTTTTCATAAACCTTGTTTACCAGGGACTTATAACTGCCATTAAAATCTACTTCAAGTTGAAGCTTAACACCTAGCCCTTGGCTTGGGAGTGATTTGTGTGGGTGCTTGTGAGAACAAAAGCGAGAGATAGAGAGCGCAAATATGTGCAGATGAAAACACAAAAGGGAGATATTAAGCTGAAAATTAACAATTGGTTTTGTGTGTGGTGTTGTTTTTTTGTTGTTGTTGTTCCTCCCCCTCCCCCTTCTCAGTCATGCAGTCTTAAAGAAATCATTATAACCACTTGTTGATGCACTTTTATGAGTCCTGACAGGTGATATATTCATCATTTGTTAAAAAATTCAGGATAATTTTTTGATCATTATTTTGTTACATTAAAAAAAAAAAAAAAAAGAAGAGGAGCCTTGTGAAACCTGTGATGAAATTTGTCATTTCTTCTCTTGAAATTATATTCTCCAGCTTTAGAGAGCTATTAAAGCATTATGCATCTTTGCCACAAATAATAAATGCAGATAATATGACTGTAGTGGCTGATGAATCATGAGCAAGTGGAAGAATACTTTCATTAATAACTTTCTGAACCAAATATTTCTTTTACTCTGGTATAACTGTGTAATAGGGAAATGTCTTCCAAATCCAGAGCTATTTCAGTTATTTAGAAAATTATAGTAATGAGATATTTGTGTAGTGCACGAGTGGAAGCTTAGCATATTGTTTTACATAGTTGTATACAATTTCTTCATGATTATTTTTATGTTCATCTCTTGGTTGTTTCTTCTTTTCTTTTCTTTTTTTTTTCTTTATCCTCTCCATAAGTACCTTTACAAGCAGTTTGAATCTAGTTAGTTCATGTTGGTAGGTAATGACACCCGACTACTTCAGCAAATATTGTGTCTCAGGTTGGCATTACTCTTCCTAGAGGCTGGAGTGCGGCAAGAGCACCTTGAAATAGGGCAGAAGTTACTTCTCTTTGCATCTACCTTGCTTTACTACATGGTAAAGAGAGTGGGATTTATAGCTTTTAATATCCAGATGACCTAGGTGTGGTATGTGTGTCTGAAGGATGGTGAAGAAATAGACTGTACATGGCCCTTGGTGTGAAAAGTGAAGAAAAGAGATCTCCTAACTTCCAGTGCAGTAACCTGACAAAAACTAGTTCTTCATCATTAAGATCTGTGAACCTCCTTCCATTACTGCTGTATAGATCTGAGCTCTCTTGTTTTACTTAAAAGCATGTGCTGCTTGTTCTGTGAGATAACTGAACTTTGTTATAGGTGTTTTTCTCTTCCTTCAATTAAAAGAATTTGGTGCCTTTGGAAACTCTTGGCTGGCAGTCCTGGAGGCTGCAAGACCTTTGCCAATGTGTAGGCAAGTTACCTTTCTCAGGAGAGGTAGCATGATGTGGGACAATGCTCTTCTTCCATCTCAAGCTGTGAAATGACAATTCATCTCTTTAGCAATGCCAGCAAGAGGGAATGGTTTTACAAGGTGCATGTTAGTGATGTAATGAGAGTGAGCCAGGGCAAGAAGTTGTGACTCCCATCCCAACCACAGACTGGAGACACCTCAGGCTTCCTGCAGGTGGCTTTCTCCACCTTGGAAGGGATTGATATTCCTGTGTCATTACTTGATGCTCATCTTCTGCCCCATCCCTGCCCCTGCTTTCCAGATTCACACCCACACTGCTGGTGCACATCCTTCCACTAGAGACCAGCTAAAGCTTCTGGACACTTTAAGCTCTACCAGTGGCTATTTAACCAGAGACTTCAAGGTGGTAATGAAAGTTCAAAAGACTTATTAAAATCCCTAGCCATTCAGATAGTTTAGAGTACATTTACTTTCTAAATAAAAAGGGAAGGAAACATCAATCCTTTTTATTTCCCTGTGCTGTAGCCCTTGAATCTCAAACAAACTAGGGGAGAGTGCTTCGTACTTGGTGATGACATTTTAAAACACTGAAGCAACAAAGTTGTTTTTCTTAAGAAGCAGAAGCTAGAAGTTTCTTTTTCTCTGCATTCAGTTCAGTTTTACGTCCCTGCAGTTCCACTGGTTTTACTGTAAATTTTCTTTTTCTTTACAGAAAAATAAAGAACAACATAATTTAGCTCCTTCTTTGTTGCCAAACAGGTTGTTCTTGCAATTGTTACTTTTATTCAGGTATATGGGAATACACGAGTATATATTCCAGTAACTTTAGTTTGGATGATGCAAAAGTTCTTGGAGTACAAGTGGAGTTTGGTCTCTTGAGTACTCATACTAACTCAGTACACAACCTATGCCTCTTCCAGTCACTACCAGTGACTTCTGGTGACTGCATTGTCTGTCCAGTGCCTCCTGCAGAGAAAAATCTGCTTCTGTATTTTACTGCTTCCAGCTTCTCTCACCACAAGGCAATTTTTTGTAGTATGGAGAACCTGTGTGAATCAGGGTCAGGAACATAACACTGCAGTGGATGTGTCTGAATCTAGTTTAGTCTGTGTGTGGGAAGAATGGACTTCAACTCCATGGGAGTTATAAAGAAAAGAGCTTTATTACTGGTACATCCCTTAGTTATATAGAGCAATCTTCACTGATCACACACACCAACAATGATGATTGGATACATGCGATAGCCCACACACTGTTCACACGCCTAAATCCACTACATGATTGGCTGTCATCTAACTTGCCCAGTACCCCCCATGTCCTGTTTTTCTTTACTTTGCTCTGCTTTATCTTCTTGCTTCATTGCCTTTTCTCCACTGTTCTTCCTTCACACTCTTTCTGTGGTTCAAGGACAGTTCCTGATAACAGTGTCCGTTTTCTTCCAACCAAGATCCCACAAGTCTGAGGGTTTTGCTTCATGGCAAATGTTTCTTTTCCCTCTTTGCTGTTGTTCTAAAAAATCAGTGAAACAAAATATTAAGTCCTCATTTATTTATTTATTTATAGTAAACAACAAAGCAAAACATGCTGATGCCTCTGTGCTAACGTGCAGGTCTCTGAGCAGGTCATGCTACTTCTCTTCTGGAGGACACACTGAACTCCAAGTCAGCAGACTTGCAATTCTCCTTGTCACTTACATGTGTGCAAGGGACTCTGATCTGGTAGTCTCTCACCCCTGTTGTGCACAGGAGTAAGTGATTATGTGAGGTTGAAAGCAGCAGGGAACTTGATCTGAGGATGGTTTTGTCCAAGGATGACTCTTGTAGCCGATTGTTTTCTTTTGTCCCCTTTGGCTTAATCTATTGGAAAAAAGCCCACCAGTTCCCCTCTCACCCCAATTAAAAAAAAAAAAAAGTTACTCAGAAAAGCTTGCAGACAAAAATCCATGTCTAAATAATTGATGTTAAAAAAGCTGAGATAAGGAGCATGAAAGGAAAACATCCTCCTATTATAGATACATTGTCTGATCTTTTCCCTGAGCAGGTAGCCATTTAATTTCCTCCTCTGCTCCCTATTGCTCTAAATTATGTATTTAAAAAAAAAAAAGTGAAAAAGGAACCACACTTCTAAGGTTCTCCCAGGTTCCATGAGTCTGGTATTAGCAAACACATCTCACTCAAACAAACCTCCATCTTGCTTTCAGTTTTCACCCATAACTTATCCAGGGTAAATTTAATTTTAAAATTTAATGTGTCTTTATTTGGAGACGTATCCCTCATGTTGTTTTCACCCTTGTGTTTATCCGTAGATGTAAACAAACACATACTTGTTCATAGGTATGTGAAAGAAACTTTAGTTCCCAAGAATTAAATACACGATCATACTCTTCTGACACTACTGTGCAGAACTGGAGAAATAGTAAACTTAAAATGGGCAGCACTGATCAGGATTGAGGTTATGCAGAACACTTGGAGCATGTGCTCAGCTTGAAGTCTGAGGTTTAAAGCACATGTTGACAGATCCTCTTTTGCTGTAGCACTTTTTTGAATTCAGACTGAACTGCATTGTAAGTCAATTGTACACCATCAGATAGTGAAGACACTGATCTCTCACAGAATTAGTCATCACAGTTGGAAACTGTGTTCAACTGTCAACAACAACAAAAAAACTTACAAAAAACCTCAAACTAAAACAAACCAACAACAACAAAAAAAAAACCAAACACAAAAAACCACCTCACCATCCACCAGAGTACGTTCTATGCATTTTCTTAATACCTCTAGGGATGGTTACTCCACTCTCAGTGAAAAGTTAAAGCTCAGAATGAGTTAATTTAGGCTAATGATAGTTACCATGTCATGAATGGCCCAGACAAGAGGAAAAAAGACCCGTGGATTCATGATAGATTGTAGTATAAGACTATTTCACATACAGTATAGTGAAGATTTGAATAGACCATGTTGAAAAACAATGTGGTCCAGTGATCCCAGTGCTGGACTGGAACTCGGAAGTTGTGGTTGTGTTCCTGATTTTGCCATTGATTGCTAATTGCAGCAGCCTTCCTTCCCATCATTTGTCTGTCTCATCTACTTAAATTGCTGAAGGAGCTGTCTCTTCTCTAAATGTCTTGGATATCCAGCACATTAAGCTTAGTGTCAAAAAATAACTAATGACATTGAAAGAAATAAGAACTCTTCTTAGGTTGATGCTGATTTGTTTAACAGAATAATTATTGCTTACAATTTGGTGATGTTAAAAGGACTTAATGGATATGTATTTTTGTCAACTGTTGTACTGAGCTTGAGAATCTACAATGTGAAAAATGGCATAAAAAAAATCAACATATTTTCTTTTTCTCCTGAACCTCTGTCACTACAGGTGCTGCAGCTGGGCTCTGAAATTCTTCCACAGTACAAACAAGAGGCACCAAAGACTCCACCACATATAATTTTGCATTATTGTGTTTTCAAGACTACCTGGGACTGGATCATCTTGATTTTAACTTTCTACACCGCTATTTTGGTCCCTTACAATGTCTCCTTCAAAACTAAACAGAACAATGTGGCATGGCTAGTAGTTGACAGCATTGTAGATGTCATTTTTTTGGTAGATATTGTGCTTAATTTCCATACCACCTTTGTGGGGCCAGCAGGAGAGGTTATCTCTGACCCAAAGCTGATTCGCATGAATTACTTGAAGACGTGGTTTGTGATTGATCTGCTCTCATGCTTGCCATATGATGTCATCAATGCATTTGAGAACGTCGATGAGGTCAGTATACTAGTTCCACTTCTACCCACTAATTATTACTTAATGGCTGGGGGGAGATGAGAGAGAGAGGAAGAATGCTTATAAATATATTGAATTAGGATACATATGTTTCTAGTAGCTGCCCTCAGCGCACAGGGAAGTTTGCTTATGAGTCTTAGTCAGAAGGGTGCATCTTAAACTGCATTGGGAAAGGCTGACACGGTCAGAAAATCCATGTTTATTTTCCTTCTGCATCCTCAGAGTTTAGGAGGATGTCTGCAGAAACAGACAGCAGAAGCTCTGTACAGTACTGAGGAAAACTGCTTCATCTGACTTCCTTATGAATAGCTTGAACTGGTGTATCAGGATTCTTTCTTGGGCCCAAATTCTCTTGCTTTCAATGTTGACTGAACAGGGTTTGTGCACTAATGTCAATTCTTCACGTGAACAATTGGGAGGTAAAATAGACTTTTCTCAGCTGCTTCTAATACAATATAGGAGGTGGCAAAGAGGCAGGCAGTGACTTGCCATATCTTCTTAGACCACCAAAAAGTACTGTGTTGGGTGTCTGATGAGCTATGTGGTATTGTTTGGCAAGAATGTTGTTGTTATTTGTTATTCTAGAGAAAGGTCAAGCAATTGAAGATGTTGCTTTGATGCTTGTTTGGTAATTCCACATTTAGACAAAAGGTTAGGGAGAAATCTGGAAATCTAGACTCCTCCTTAATTCTTGCCCATTTCTTTTGGAACAGGTCACAAGCAAGCGAAAGAACTAACATTCAGACACTTAAAACCACTATACTACCCTGGTTTCACTCCTTATTCTCCTGCTGTACCAGGCTGCCAAGAAAATAGTTGTAAACTTAATATAGTATTATTCCATACCTAAATAGTTCAGAATTAATGAATTGTTAATTAAATCTTAAAAGGGATTCAAGCAGTTCACTTTCTAATTACATCTTATAAAATCTGTACCATCAACTAATTATGTCTGTATTTATCTGTAATGTACATATACATCTCATCAGTGCTTAGTATTTAATTTTTAGTCTGTGAAATTGAATTTTTATTAATTCCTTTAAAATATGCTCATGTTATAAAGTACAACCTAGCTATTAAAAGAAAATTATGCAAAGTGAAATATCTTAAGTGAAAACATAAAACTGCATTATTTTTGTAAAAATACACTACACAGGTTTTTATCAAATTTCAAGTATTTTTCTGAATTACTTGGGGACAAGTAGGCAAAATATTAAATGTAGTGGAAAAAACATGGTGGTATTTGATATTTAATTCCCTAGAGCTACACACTGAAATAATGCAAATGAGATCAAGCAAAAAAACCTTGTGAGACCTGTCCTTAAATATTTGTTTGTCATAAAAAGGACCCAGGCTGCAGATTATTCTGCAGGACTTTCATATATTACTGTACTGTGGCACTGGTAAAGCAATGTAAGGAGTGGCCATATGTCAGTTTCTGACATTTAAACTGAAAGAAGTAAAAAAAAAAAAAAAAAAAGAGGGAAACTTTTCTTACCCACTACAGATGATAGTAATAACCTGTTGATGACTTTGCAGGAGGAACATTTCATAACTGCACACTGGTAATGTGACCTACAGAACATCCCTGAGGAAAATGTCGATACCAGGGGCTGTGACAGCCCTTGAGCTGAGCACAGGTGCCCTCAAACTCATGGTAGCAATTCTGCAGAGAAATTCTTGTGTGTGTTTGAATTTCTCCGGGTTCTCTCTCTCTCAGTGTTACCTTGTAACAATGAGAAGGTGATTAGTATTTCAGCTTTCCTATGGCTCTTCAACAGTCTCCTTAATCAGCGTAACAGTTTTAGCTATACTAGCTATTGTGCTCAAGGAAAAGAAAAAATTCTTGATGCTATCTTTTCACGACTGTCCATTTCCCCAAGTGAGTTCTGACATTTAGCTGATATAAATCATTGTAGAATCATTAGAGCAGACTTTCCACTGGTGTAAATTGCTGTACTACTTATTAAGGGCTTGGCTCATAGACTGGTTTACAGGACCTGAGGGGCTTTGCCTGCAATGTTGGCAGAATAACATAGTGCTCATCAGGTGGGGATTTAGGACAGTATGTGCTGATCACTGTTTCATGAACTGCATGTAGAGAGAAAGAGAACTTTTATTAAATAAGGGGAAAGAAAAAAAAGCCACATTCAAGAGCCTTGAAAGTAGGAAGACTTTACCTTCTGTGATCTTCCTCTGTGTTGTATAGAGCATTTTCTTGTGGGTCAACTGCCTTTCTTTCAAACTTGCTCGTTTAATTTTTACCTTTCTTTTGCCCTGGATTACACACCGTTGTTATTTAACAGTTGGATTAAGTCGACTGTGAGACTGCACTGCTCAAGTTACAAGTAGCCCAACTGTGTTGTTAACTGTGTGTCAGTTTGATTTTGCTAAAGAGAATTCCCTTGAAGCTGTGAGATTGGAGTTAGTAGGTGGCTATGGCTGCTGCAGGGATGGATTTTTTTATTTTTTTAAGTCCTAATGTGAATACTCATCAAAACATTGCTAGAAATTAAATCATCCCCACTGTCACCAGTGGTGATAAAAGGAGATTAAGAATATGAATTGCTTATTTTCCTATTTCACTGTTTTCCATATATGATTTTAATCAGGAGGAAAGGTAATCCTAGCTTTGATGCAGCCCCTTTTGTGAAGAGGGACTGGGGCAGGTAGAAGCTCACTGTTTTTTCTGCCTGCTGTCATTCTCTGTTAAAAGAAATGTCACTGAAGACACTGAGGATGTCATGAAGGAGCTAAGTTGACAAGCCAATTTGTTCTTAAGAATACCATCATTACTGTGATGGAGACTAATTGATTTGCAAGGGGGACAGAACCTGGAGCTGAAGTAGTAAAACTCTGTATATATAGGTTGAGGCTCTTTTGACTTTGGGTAATTTTGGGACTGTTCCATCACTTAGCTCTTGATAGATTATAGAAAAACCTCTCTTGTCATCTTAAATGCGATCCACCAATATATGATTAATTATAATACATTAAATGAGTTTATGAATATTTTTTACAAGCAGATACTAATTTAAAAATAATCTAATATTGTGGGTGTTTTTTTCTATTTTGAAGTAGCTTTTTGTTTTGCAATTTACTTCATTATTTCATTGTAAGATCTAATGGAACACATTTTCTTGAAACAAAACTGAGTGTAACTTCTCTGTTTTTCAGGCAATTTCAAAACTCTTTTGGTTTGTTGCAGTTTGGGACATTAGTATGTTTTCAATTCACATTTTTTAATATAACTGAAATTTCATTTTCCTGTCTGCTCAGTGGAGAATATTTTTGTCTACAAAAATAATTTGAATTCAGTAACTATTAATCAGTACAACTATTAATAACTATAAGTAATACAAGAATAACTTAAGTATGAATAGCCACATTCTACAGATGGAGGGGGAAAGAAAAAACATTATTGTCCTTCTTCAAGGCCATAGAATTAAATATTACAGAATCACAGAATATTAGGGGTTGGAAGGGACCTCAAAAGATCATCTAGTCCAACCCCCCTGACCGAGCAGGATCACACAGGAACAAGAAATAAAACACAGGGCAATGTATGAAGCTTCTGATCTCAAGTGCTGTGCTCAAAGAGACGGTAACAGGATCTCATGTTCAGACATGAACGAAATTTAACACATGAAGCAACAAATATCTGTAGAGAAATTTCCATTGTTACCTAAATGAAAGAAAAGTTATAAATGTTTCTCCTGGCTTTTCTACGTGGAAAGCTAATTACATGGTTAAATACCAATTACTTTCTTGACATGCCATAGAACTTGAAGAAAATAAAATGTTATGCTGATTGATGAATTACCTTCATGCTAGGCTTAAAATTTCTACTGTTAAGACAATAAATACATCATGCTGTAGTATAGTTGAAGTAAGAAAAGAAAATATTAGTCTAAAATTTACACAGCTCTTAAAACATGTGGTATTAATCTCTTTTGAATTTGAATGATCACAATAAAATTTGTCAGTAATTCTTTACAGTAATTAGTATTATTCCTCACTTAAGGAAATACCACCTACTTTGGGGGATGATGTTATCTTTTTGTGTCAGTCATCAATCAGTAGATGTAATAAAAAACAGGCTTAAAGAAAATTCTGCAATTTTTGCCAAGAACAATGCAATTTAAGACTTTGAACTCCAAAGGCAAGTTGAAGTATATTTTTGCAGTGTCAGCTTGAGCAATTTTATACTGCGGTTTTCACCCATTATACCATAAGATATAATTTATATTGGAAAAAGATTGACTTATTACATGTGACGCTGTTGTGAAATTTCATGGTAGGACTGGAATCCAGTCATGTTACCACCATATATATCTCTGAAGTTGAGAGTTTGGAGTAGTAATTGCTATCTGTATTTGAATGGAACACTATGATCAACTGTTGACTGATGCCAAATTGAGACTCATACATCACTCTTAAGAGTTGAGGTAGAAGAGAAAGAAATGCAGAGTAAAAGATCATCAGGAAGATGTATTCAATATAAATGGTCTAGTATTTGCTTAAGTGGATGGGTAAGAAAGAAGCTAGCATGTAGGAAAAGAAGATATACAGCTCTGAAAGCACAAAATTTATGACACTAAAAAAAGTACCAGGAAAAAACCCACAATGAAGTAGTGGAAGTAAATTGAGCTATTTAGTGCTGAGTGAGCATGGTGAAGCTGGAAAGTAAACAGTGAGTTGAGAGAGGAAAACAAAATTAATGTGTTGCTGGTCAGATTGTTGGCAACTCTCTGAGGCAGCACTTTTGCAATAGATTAATTTAAACCTTATTAGTGGAATAATCTCTCATGCTATTACAAATTAGCTATCTACGAATTACTGAAGCATTTTCACTGAAAAGCATGCAACTTCCCTAGACTTGTTTTACCATTTGTTTGCAATAAGGGACAAGGGAATAAATTACCATATTTATAGTTTATGGAATAAACAGGGGCCTGTAAAGAAAGATTTGGGGTTGGATGAATTTTGCAAATGGGTAAATATAATTTTTAAATTATTTTAAACTGTAAACAGCTGTATAATATTAAGTCTATTTGAAACAGTGTGTAATTCACCACTCTTACTCGGATCTGTCCAATTAAACAATACTGTGTTTTCTATGTGAGTCTAATGATAAATCTGGTAATGAATGACTATATTTCTGTGGCTAATTAAAATCAAAGTAGTCATAACCTGCTTTCTATGAAATGCCAATAATAAAGCAGCTAGGTAACATGGAGGAGGAGGGCTGCTTGTCTGATTCTGTACTCTGACAGGTGCCTCTGTACTGCAGAAGAGCCTCAAGGGGCTGTGCCAGGCAGGAATTGCTCCGTAACAGGCAGATAGGTGTAAGGAGCATTTGTGGAAATGCGAAGGGGTAAAGCAGATTCCTGGGGTAAAGTGGACAGACAGTATCTAAGCCAGGTAGGCAAAGAAACAGTGTTCACAGTGTCCTGAGGATTCAATTCAGGGTGTCTCTGTTGTTCACTTCCCCCCCTCCCCCTTTTTTTTTCCCCTCCCTCCAATCAAGTATGAGTTTCTCTAACTTCCCTCCTTAAAAACCCAGCCTCCTTGCTACTAATGAAGTTATTCTTTTATGCTACTCTCTGAAGGGACACACTGCCTTTCCCCCCTAAATTCTCTTGTTTTCCAAATTGAGTTGGTATTGTATATGGGCACTGCAGAGCTGTTATGCCATTTAACTCATTCGGGGTTAAATTCTCTCCTCTGCTGTAAGCCTGCTTAAGGTGTTTAGGTCACTTAAATTCTGCTTGTTTCCCTGGTCTTTCCCAGGTTCATACACCTTGGTGGCTCAGAGACATCTCCACTGTTTGCCTAAAAGAGAATACCAGAGGATGATGTATTGCTGTGTCCCTGCCCAAAACCTACTCTGTAGGTTAGGCTGTGGTTGTTAAGATGCCAATTAACTCCTCTTCTGCATTACTACTGTTCAGATTAGTCTTTTTGCTAAGTCACAGACAAGTAAGGATGCTACTGGGTTTCAGGGCTACTTCATAGCTTTCAAAAGCATGACATGATTTATCATACTGTTAAAGAGAGAACAGTAGTCTACATAAGCTATTTAATCTGTATGAGGCTAAAAGAATTAAAACGCTGAATTACATTTTTGTGATAATGTATGGTGATAGCCTTTGTCCAAGAAGGAGAGATAATTGAATATATTAGATTCTGAATTATTTCAAAAAGCTGCCATTAGATTGATACTCACACTGCATATAAAGTTATGTTTCAGAGACACAGAGATCAGTTAACTCTGTTCTTTTTCCCCCATTCAGCATACTTGTATTGATCCGAGACACAGAGTCAGATGAGATGGCAAAGGGTACTTATTTGAATAGCTAAATGGTTGCTTTATAGTCTTCTTTGTATTAGGGATTGGATTAAAATTAGAAAGATGGAGTGGTATTGAATGCCAGTAACACTAAATCTTACTTAGGTGTTTTGCCTCTTTGAAATAAGTAAAAAGCTTCTGGAACTGATGGCTTCTTTGAATCAAAGCATCGGGAAGCAGATTGCTGTCTGTCATGGGGTAAATTTTTTATTTGATACTGTGGGAAGTGGAATTTCTTTAGATTTATATGTTATCTTTACTCTTGTTTTTCTCGTTAAAGTAAAAGAAAAAAAAATTCCTAGCTTTGTTGATTTTTTTTTTTTTGAGTGTGCATGTGTAAGGCGAGGATGGACATAGTTTTATAAATAAATCAACCTTTCTATCTATTCTCACACCCTATACTCTTATACACGAATTATTTATGTTTCTTCCTTGATTCTAACCAAACTCACAGATGTCTGACTAAAATAAGCTTTGTGAGTCTAGAGATCTGCTATCTTCAGTGCTGAAAACCACAGCGGTAAGCAGAGGGTTTAGATATTGATTTTGACCTGTACGCATAACGTTATCTCATCTGCTGGTTGCTAAATATGGCAATCTGTAGGAAAGGTCATATTCTTAGACCTAATTAAGAAAATGAGAAGAAGCAATTAACAGAAATGAGGAGTCCTAATAATGACCTGACAGGGCTGCCAGGTTACTGCAGATAGGCAGAGCCAAGCTGCAGCATGGCTGTCTTCAAAGTCAAAAGTCAAAAAAGAAGGCAGTGTTTTCCATGGCTCTTGCCTCACTTCTGGTAGTAATAAATTCAGTTCATTGCCTCCCTTTTTTTGATAAATAATTCAATTATGGTTTTGTTCTGTTTCCTTCTCATTCTTTTAATGGTTAGCTTTGTCTCCTGCATCTCACTCTGAGATGAATCCTGAACTTTAGCAGTTCTGTGAGAGGAAAGTACTGGAAAACTTAAGAATAGATTTGCATCAATACCATGTATTTCTCTTTTAAAAAACAGATATTAAGTAGGAATAAAATTATACTTCCTCTGAGCCTAGAAAAAAAATTCTTAATGCTTGGGTTAAGTGCCTTTTATTTCTGTATGCATGGAGCGTAAATAATGGCCTAAAAAGTTAAACCTCTCACGCAGATTGAATCTATTACTAAAGGGCTAGTTCAACTATAACTGTAGGAGGTAGGATGAAAATTGCATTTTAGTTGTTTTCTGAAGTTGCTCATCCTATATATTGTTTGGAAGGCAAAATTAGTTATTTCTCCCTTTTGTGGGGGTTTGTTTGTTACTAGGTTTTTTTTGGCTGCAGTTAATTTTGATTGCTGTTCTCCAAACAATGTGTATTTTGTTTTTTCTAGGTGGAATTTTATTATTCATTGAATTAAGTTTAATTTTGTGGCAAATGAACAGCAGCATTTTTTATTATTTTTTTTTAGAGAGCATCTAGCAGTGTAGTGCTCACTGTTCTTGGGGACCATAAAGACTCAACTAACTAATAACTAGTTTGTTTACAGCCCTTATGTTTTCAAAACTCTTCACAAAGGACTGGATCACAGTGTTTCCTTTCTATCTCTTTTTAGGGATATGAAAGTAATGGCACAAATCTTATGTTGTCTGATGCAAAGCTAGAGCCAAAACATGGATATCCTGAATCCTATATTTGGAAAGAAGATCACTTGCATAGCTGAGACACCAGTGTGAGACAAGGGGTGCATTGACAGTAGATCATGTTGTGCAGAAAAGGAGATACAAAAGAAAATCTGTGTAAATGTGCACGGGATCTAGTGAGTAGGTCTAATTGATGACAAATTAGACATGGAAATTTACTTTTGTCAGTATTTCACAGACAAACTTACAAAGCATTCTCTTCGAATGTAAAACATAGTTCTGCTTTCCTCTAGGACTGAGGCTGGTCTGTTTTTCTGTTGTATTTGAGGTACAGTTCCTGTCTGCAAAGATTGCAAAGAAGGAGAGGAAGGGGGAGTGGTTGCATTTATTATATTAAGGGCTTTTGACATTCAGGTTTGCGCAGTCAGAAAATCCAGACTTGCTTCTGTCTGTCAGTGCTTTGAGCTTGCCCTTTGGTTTGGAGGGGACTTGCTACAGATTCTTCCATTTTTATGCATCAGCCTTCACTGGCAATGAAAGTAAACCTGACGACTTATTAAACATTTGCCAACAACTGTATGCAGGTATCAGCAGTAGAATCTTTATTTAGTGTCATTCAGTCATTCCAAACAATTCAAAATACAAGTTTACATGAAATTCAGCATTTTCTGACATGTTTGACTATGTGCTGCACGCAAGTTCTCTCTGTAACAAAATACAGTAAAAACATGCTATTTGTGTACCCTGGCCACAGAACAGATTTCTTAGCTTCTTGGTGCCCCCAGGGGAAGGTTTCTGTTGGCTATAGTAATCAGAACTGAATAAATCAGGTGCAGGTAAATCTTTGTGGATGGGTTGCTTAGTCTTGTCCTTTCCCTGACTGCCACACAGACATTCCTTATGGTGATCGTTTAGAGCAGAGCATCTGGGGGTGCTTGTTTGGTACCCATATGTAAATTCCAGCTCCCTATGAACTGAGGTTCATCTACTTCCTTTGGCAGCAGGAGCTCTGGGTGTCTTAATCTGCCTCTCAGAGGTTATAGGAGTAACAAAGCTAAGAAGGTGGGGCATGCATCCAGACGAGCAAACTGTGTTCAGGCTCTTTTGTATGACATTGTGGAGACATCTGTATAATAAAAGCATAAAAATAATCTGCACTGATAAGAGCTTTAAAATGGACAGTAATCTCAAAAGTACAGTTCTATTTTGGAAAGTGCTAATCTGAAAAATTTGTCAGTTTTGAATGCAGCAGATCTATTCCTGTGAGAATTGAAATATTACTTGCTAAATTTAGTGACAAAAGGTACCTTTTTGAAAGTATTGCAGAATGGTCTGATCCCCCCCCCCATCATATAGGAAATGGTCTATTTAAAGTTTCCATTGTTTATACCCATTTGAAATTCTGTCACTTGGAAATTTTTAAGAGAGTTCTATGCATAATAATTTCCTTCCTCTTGTTATTGATCCATTTAGAATAGACAAATTCTTTCCTCTGAGGAAATCAATTAGAAAATAATGTTAATGCTGAAGTAAAATGAAAATACTTTTTTTTTTTTTTTTTTTTTTTTTTTTATATTTTGTGATGGTTGCAAACATTTTTCAGGCAACTTATAGCTGATTTTTTTTTTTTTTTTTTTTTTTTTAACATATTCTGAACTTTTAGAATCTTTTTGGCAGAGCAATCAGGTGAAATAATGAAACTAACTGAATATGAAATGAATCCTTTCAATGCAACTCAATCAATTTGTTTGCTGTAAATAAGAAAGTTCTATGAACAACCCCCCTAATTCTCTCTACCTCTGGTCACAATTTGGTAGAATCATTTTATCCAAAATGATGTGGTTCTATCACATTTTAAATATTTTTACAAAATTTCATTTTGTGAATTTCATAGGAATAATTAGAATGAGTAATCTGAAAGCGAATTTGTTTGCCTTAAATATTTAAAATCTAATTTCAAATATTTTATTTTATATTCCTATTTTTCATGTTCAATTTCTTAAACTTTCCTTATGTAATTTTTTTCCCAACTATTTATAATCCTTTTTTAAATTTTTTTTTTCCAAGTAATAATTAACCAAATTCCAAACTTTTAAATCCTTCCTGAATTATTAATATTTTTGTCTTTGGTAGGATGCTAACTGACAGACACAGTTTATTTTTTTTTTAAATCCCAGTGATGAGTTTTAGTTTTAAGAACATAATTTGCACCATTATTTTTGAGGAAAAAAACCACCCCAGAACAATAACAACAAAACCAAACCAACAAAACAAACACAAAAAACCATAACTAAACACAAAGAAACAAACGCAACCAAAAAAAAATCAAACACACACAAACAAACAAAAGCTGGTTTTTAGAATGTTGGGATGAAAAAAATTCCTGCCCTTGCCTGAGACTTGTAAGCAGTGCATGATTAAAAAACTTGGCTTGAGATTGAAGCTGAAAGCAGCCCATTACTGAAGACCTTTCAAAATATAAAATATTACTGTTCTGCTGTTAAAGTTTGTAAAGAGGAAAGGGAGAAAGGGGCATTGGTCCTGAGAAAGACGGCCAGAAGGCTGTGTTGTATTGTCAGAATGTGGATATTTAGAATGTAGAGACTATATATGCTTTTCACTCAGGGACTGGCATATCCACTTTAAAATACAGTTGTAATGTTACAGTTTTTTGTGGTTTTTTTATCCCTTTGCTTTTCATGTCCATACTTAGTGTGTCCAGAAGTTCCTGCTACCTGGTCTTCCTCCCCTGGAAATGAAGCTGGCCTTATACCTTCTGTGTTGTGTTCTCTGAATTGGCATCGAGGCTTTGTTCCATTGTTTACAGAACAAAGCAGGGTATGGAATGAATGGGAAATGGAAATAAGCTTTTACTTTCTAAGGAATTTTTACATCAGTGACTTGAAAAGTTTGGCATAGATAATCATGAAAAGAATAAATCACTTGGTCTTTTCTGGATCTCTGCAACTATTTCTGACTTAAAGAAAGGTTACTTTTTTTATCTTTTTGTTCTTCCTTCTTACTCCCCTCCCCCTGGCTATGTTAGATCTTGTCCAAATACTTAATAGAAATTGATAGTGTGTTCCCAGGTAACAAATTACATCTGTCTCTGAAAACGAGTCAATGTAATAATGACAAATCCATGAAGTAAAGGGGAATTACATTGCTGCCGTCCTGGGGAACATGAATCAATATGCTTTATGTAATTATTTAATAAAGCATCCCTTCTAGTGCATTGAACCAGCCTAAGATACTGAAACAGTTGTATTTACACAGGAATAAACAAACTTCCAGTAAAAGCTGGTGACCAGAAGTATGCAATTAGACATTTCCAGAAATGCTCATTAAACCAGTCTGCTTAAATTTTAATCAGACTTCTCTGTATAAAACAGTCTTGATAAGAGAGAAATGTCAGAGGACTGATAATCAGTGTGTGAATTCTCATATGAAAATAAAGTCATAGGAAATCTGCCATTACACTGAAAAATTACAAATCAGCAGGTACTTCCAGTATTTTTTGGCCTTCCTTATATAAATAAGGTATGTCTGAGCTAAATACTGCAAACTGTGTTGTATCTGGCACATGAGAGGATGTGTTGCCCAGGTTCATAAGGAAGTCAGGCATAGCCATAAGAGATTCATGAATGCAGATGCTGGAGTGAATTCAATAGGTGTCTGGTTTAGTTCCTCTGAACATTAGATTTGTATAGTCAGTGACTTCCACATTTATTTTCAGTCAGCCTAAAGTAGCAACAGAATGCTCAGGGATGGCTTACTTGCACAACTGGGCATGCAATAAATAGCCTGCCATCTGAAGACTTTACAAGTGATGAGTAGACCTATTTAAATAATCTGAAAGCAGAGTTCAGAGAGCAACCCACAAAATGTTAGTGGATAGAGTGCAACTTAGGGACACTAACCTTTTTATCTTTCACACATTCTCTTTTCAGGTGTCACCTGATGACTATCTAATTGTTATAGATTGCCTCCTGTCTTTGGAAGCATGTTATGCATGCTGTTCTTTGATATTAAATTCTAATTATACCTGTGCTTTATCCTTCTAGGGCATCAGTAGCCTCTTCAGTTCACTTAAAGTGGTCAGGCTACTTCGTCTGGGTCGTGTAGCTCGGAAGTTGGATCACTACATTGAATATGGAGCAGCAGTCTTGGTTCTGCTGGTGTGTGTGTTTGGTCTTGCAGCACACTGGTTGGCCTGCATTTGGTACAGCATAGGAGACTATGAAGTTATCAATGAGGATAAAAACACAATCAGAACTGAGAGTTGGCTCTATCAGCTGGGGATGTCAATAGGAAAACCTTACCAATTTAACATGTCAGGCTCTGGAAAATGGGAAGGCGGACCAAGCAAAGATTCGGTCTACATCTCCTCGTTGTATTTTACGATGACCAGCCTCACCAGTGTTGGATTTGGGAACATTGCTCCAACTACAGATGGGGAGAAGATCTTTGCTGTTGCTATGATGATGATTGGCTGTAAGTATTAGAGATTCTGTGTCTCACACACACAATGCTGAATAGCTCTGTATCATGAATATTGATACCATAAAAACATCTGGAATAACATCAAATATTATTGTGTAGATTAAAATATTTTGTTGACAATATAGGTATTACTTTCTTACTGATTAATTTTAAAATCACAAGTGGGATTATTGCCGTGACTAGCAAAAATTCTGTCATTTTGGAAGCAATATTCTGTCAATATCCTTTCAATATTCTCTTGCAAATAAACCATAAAATGTGTTAAGCCTGAAGTATTAAAAATTAATGCACTACAGTGGGCATAGACAGCCTTTATGCCTGCAGTTGGGATGTGGCAAAATCTTTGTACATCTAAGAGCTTGTATATATTGGATAAGTGGGAGGAGGTCCAGGAACATCTTGTAGGGGAGAGAGAAGAGTAGGTTTCTAGAGGCCACAGATTCTGCTGTGGACTGAGCCTACAGGCAGATCCTAAAGCAACTGGGATGATACTGGCCTTGGGCACCTCCCTGGCTCATGTTTCATTGTCACAAGGAAATTCATATTATCAAGCTATCCAGCTTTTGGCCATGTTGTCACTTTGGTACAGGATCTGCACTGTGAGTGCGCTGAGAGCTTCTTGGAGTTTAAAACCATATGGTGGCCACCATTAAGCTAGGTCATGTTTTTCTAGGTAAAGGTAGAATTTGGACCAAATTAAGGAAAAAAAAAAATCTACTTTGTACGTGGAAGAGCCTGTTTATTATATGGAGAAAGAAAGAGGCTTCTGTATGATATTACATCTGAAGGTGAAAAAAGTCAGTCCTTGATATGCAGAAAATTGAAACCAAATATATAATGAAACTCAATTGGCATCACAGTGCCTGTTATGATAGACATGTGAAGCTTTGAATCTGATGTGTCATTTTATAGCAACACTCGATATCATGTACTGAGATTATATGCAGTGTTAAGCAGGCTCATGGTTAGTGAGAAGTAGAAAGACAAACATTCTTGATTGAGTAGGGATTTGGATAGTTTAGCTATAAAAATTGTTAATTTTGTTCTTCTAGCTTTTTCTACTGCTATGAGTCCCATCATCTTAATAAAACACCTGCATAGCAGAAGGGAACTCTATATGAAGCTTGGAGAAAATGACAGTTTCCTCATGAGAAAGTGCATTAGACAATGTGGCAGTGTAGTATAAAACAGGTTTATAAACATATTTCTTGATGAAGGTACCTGTTTAACAAGAAATATCCTAACCTTTGGCTGATTGTTCATTGGATTATGCTGATGATCCTAGCTAGACAAGAATAGCTAGTATTATTCAGTATTATTATTTAGTACTATGAGTGCTGAAGGAACATAGCCTTCATAAAATCAAGAATGTACATGGTGATATTTTTGAGTTGTGTCTGCTCCAAATTCTTCATATGAAAATGTGGTGGAGAGAAACTGAATTTAAGCAAGACAAATGTTGATAAACATCTGCTTTAAATTCTAAAATAAACTTTAATTTCGGCAAGCCGTAAAAATAGTATTTTGGCAATTTTAAATTTTGTGAATTCAGGGGCATTTGAGGGAAGTAATTTTGTTTGTATTTGGAATTCTGAAACCTTACCTTTCTAACCCTAAAATACTCTGTGTATCTGAGCACCTTTATCCCATTAACAAATACTCAGAAACTGTTCACAGTATATATTTGCAGGAATGACAACTAATTAATCTAATCTTTGAATTTATTTCTCTGGATTTTGTAAGATCTTGATGTTGAGCTGTGGTCATTTCTCAGGACGGGAGGAACAAAACTGATTTGTTTTGTCTGCAGCTATTTAGAGCTTAATTGTTGATAGACACTCTCCACCATAAAATTTTATGTTACAATAACACTATTTTGCCTGTAGATTTAAGTGCTCAAACATTGATCTGAGCTTGAACTACAGCTGTTTTGTAAGAATTTTGTCTGATGTGCTGGGAACCTGAAAGGCACATAGCCAATATATCAGGGATAGATGTGGGGGTGGGGAAACAAGTTTCCTGGCTAATGCTTTTGTACGTTGCTCAGAAGAATTCATAGTTGTCCCTGGCCAAGTAACGTGTTTCTTATGAGCTGAGCTACTCACAACACAGTTGGTGGCTATGTGTTTCTGTTTTGGTCCTCATTTTACAGATATTTTTACAGAAAACTGCAGTTGAAGATAGGTGCAGTTTGCTGAGTCCAACCTCAAACATATCACTCCATGAACTTCTTCCTAGTTTAAGAACTGCATGAATTTATCTTGGGTTTGAAGTGGCTAAATATAGTCTGGGCAAAAATAAATACCTCTATATTTAAATAGTTCAGTGAAATATGTGAAGTCAGTTTGCAATCTTTTCTGTATGAAATGGAAACACTGTCACTTTTTCTTTGACGATATTCCCATTCTTGTTAAGTTGATTGACAATAGGTTAACAAGATAGGTTTTGAGATTCCAAAGCTGCCACTAGAGTGTAATAAAAAAAATAAAACAAGAATTATTTGGGAAAAAAAATGTTTATTCACCTGTAATTAATATTTCAAAGTGATTTCCACAAAATTTTCCTTTAAATAGACCGGATTTTTTTCATAGGAGGGTAATTTTTTATCCTTTTTTATTTTTATTTTTTAGGCAAGTTGACCTCCTGCGAATAAATAGTAAAACTTTTATTAGCCTGATGTGGACAGATTTAGATGAACAGAAAGAAAATTATGACATTTCCTTCTCCTTGTGTGTTTTATCCTCTGGTCTTTTTAAATAGCAATGTGTTTTGTCAAAAAACTAGCAGGTGGTTAAACAATACCGTGGCCAGCTAAGCTTACAGCCACAATTTTATTAGCAAGATCCCCTTTGAAATTTTGATCTTCTCTTCATTTGCAAATTTCTTGAAACGGAGAAGGTGGTCAAAATGTGTGAAAACGTCTTCGACCTCCACCTTGCTTTCATGGGCTATATAGGTAGCTACCCTACAGAAAGTTAGGGTGCAGGTACCACTCCCGTGCACCGTAAGCACTTGCCTCCCACTGGTGGCTGACCGAGAAACTACAACAGTGTGATGCTTGCCCCTTCCTAAATCCAGCTTAGAGTCGTTCAAACTTCAGTTTGCTCCATAAGCTGTGCTGCCATGGTTTGGTAGGGGCACTCAAGAACTGCTTCTCTGGAGGGTAGATGTTGGCACCAAGCAGAGGGAAGGGAAGAGTTTACTTTTAGAAGTGTGAACTCTTCCTACTCAGTGAGTTTAAGACTAAATAAATTATATGTAAATATACATACGTAGCATGTGTGTATACATACACAGAGAGAGTGCATATGTATTATGATGCTTAAAAAAAAGAAAAAGAGAACAGAAGTTGGGTTTTTTTCTTCTTTTTTGATATTCTAGAATAATTTTTAATGGAATGGATTTGATTGTGCAAAGTTCTTGTTATCAATGGGAAATGCTGGACACGAAGTGTGCTTCCTGAGAAGCATTGCCAGGTGGTGCAGTTTTGGAAGGCTTTTTCTCATCCCTGTTTGTAGCAAACTTAGTTTTTAGTTTTGGTTTGGTTTACTTATTCTGGCTGAGTATCTTGAGTAGTTTCTGTGAGGAAAGTTGTGAACAGCAGCAATATTTTTTCTTTAACCTTGGAGTGTTGTCTGTTCAGCTTCTGTTTCAGGAGAGGAGTTACCCTGTAAACAAGTCATTTTAAGACATATATTGCTATCTTCTTCACTGGCAAAGAAGGCACGTGGTACAGTCTGCACAAGACTATAGTCACAGCCAAATGGGATGTTTGTGTCAGAACGCCTCAGAGTATTACAGGCATTTGAAAGATTAAGCAGTTTATAACTTGTGTCCTTCCATTTGTGTTCAGGATGCTTATGCACAAAGAGGTAGAATTAATGCCCTGTGTTCTATCTTCCATACAATTTGATTTTCATTGCTGCTCAGCCACTGATATAACCCCTCCTGGTCACTGCTTACTCCTTCTGTAAAGCTGAGTCCATGGCAGAAATACATGTGTATTACATCAATTCTTTGTAGGCCCATCAACCACTAGTAATAGTACTTTGTTATAATGTCAGATAGCTACCTAAAAAAGTAGGCAAGACCTCTTCTATTTCTTTTTTTATTCAATAATTCATTATAGTAAATAATAAATCCAGGTAACTTTTAATTAATTTAGAGTTATGTTAGTGAAATTATCCTGGACCAGTGGGGAATTTTGGCTGAGTTGAGTGCAAATGTTGGCCTAGTAAAAAGCTTAAGGTCTGTGAGCTTGTGAAAGGAAGGATGGATATATTATGTTAGCAGTGCATAGACACTGGGAAGGGATGATTGACATGAATAAGCTGTGTGTGAGTATTGAGCCCATGGGGCTAGATGGGTTGGTTGGTTTTACACTTGGGGCAAAGTATAAGAAAGCATGACTTGGTCTCAGCAGTCCTGGTCTCTGCTTTGGGGCCACCTGCAGTGAGGTGTTCTTTTGTGCTCTCAAATACAATGACTGTGTGTGCTTACTGACCTTGTTGTGGCTGCAGTTTTCAGTTACTTTGACATGGCTAAGTGCAACGCCTAATTAGATTTGTGAGGGACTGCAACATACTCAGCATGTAGCCCTTGGGATGTATTGGTCAGCTCCACCAAAGGGGGACATGAGTAGGTGAAAAATGTTCTTGATTCTTGACCTCAAATATTGCACATCTGTTTTGGAAGAATAAATTATTTTAAAACAGAGATTAAGTATTCAGTGGTTGCGCTTAATTTCTGTTTTGTGAAGGCTTGATGCTTCTGATATTCATATTATTATGTAGCTCTTTTTCCTGAGCATATGGTAAATTATAGTTTTGAGCAAACTGTCTTCACATCTGTTGATGAACTGACCTGCATATATATTTATATATATATGTATATATAAAAGTAGGAGTGTTACTACTGGGAGTAAAAGCAACTAACTCCTCAGCTTCATTTTAAATGAATCAAAATATATTTGCTTATCTTTTTTTACACATGGCCACTCAATTGCTATTTAATAGGGAATATGTGTGTGGGGAGATCTTTTAGAGGGGCTGATGTTGCATAACACCAGGTATAAAACCACTGTCTGGGTCTGTGTAAATATGTATATATTTTTCATTTTTAATACTTGGGGGAAAAGAACGTTATTTCAATTTTTAGTTTCTTCCCCATGGAGTCATATGCCTCAAAATAACAGTTCTCATAAATTTTGTTCAAAGAAGCTGTCAGGTTGGGTTGTGTATTGTTTATTTTTCCTAAGTAATAGCAGAAACCTGAGGAGTTCCATTTGCAGCTTCATATCTGGGCACTCTGTCAGCAATCTTGTTGCTGTTCAGGTGGAGTAGGGATGAACAGTTCTGAAAATGCTTTGCATCTTCCACTTTTAACATGCTGTAATACTGATAGATGCTTGGCTATCTGGATTTTGAGCAACTATTATTTGAGCAATCTATCATTCAGGAGCCTTTTGTTAGTGTTCTCAGTTGCACTCAAAGATCCCAAGCATTTGATGCCTGTTCAAGCAAAATTCTACTTTTTAGGTAGAAACTTCCTGGAACTACAGGACTCATTCAAAGTATTGAAGTTCTCTGAGGAAAAGGCACATGTTTGAATGCTAAACAAAATCATAAATTCCCCTGTGAACACTGTAATTAGACCAGATGGTGATGTGGATCATGGAAAAACAAATCAAAACAAAACAAAAACAGTAGGAGTTAGTCAGTCTTGAGGTCACACATGCTCACATACTGTAATAAATTTTCAACCTCTGAATTTGCTAATCAAAACAGACCAGAGACCAAACCCACTCATCTTTATTGATCTTGTGTAACACAAGTATCATGCAGTTCTGTAGCACTTCAGCTGTTGTCTCTGTTGTCGACACAGATGCTAGGAGTGTGGAGTAGCTGTCTCAGCTATATTCAGCTTTGTCTGTAAATAGCTTTTTTCTCATTAGACATAAAAAACAGGAATGAGGATAACTTTAAGTAAATTTGAAAGCATAATTAGGTAGTTTTATTTACAGTGCTTTTGCTGAAGGGAACGGAAATCTGCCCTGCTAATATGAACATCCCTCTGAACTATAAAAAACTCTTGGTGGCTGGTATCATGACATGTAGGTCAGTGTTACTCCTTCACAGCCTCACTGAGGATTATTGTGTTTTGGTGACTCCCATCAAGGTAGAAAGTGTTCAGAGGCTTTTGTGAATGAGGGTAGCCAGGAACTGGTGAAAACTAGATTACTGTTACCAAAATACCTGAAAAAGATACAGGTGCATTACATCATCATATCTGGTGATGTTTCCTGAGGCATGATTTTACTCTCATAATGTGGTTCATCAGTTGTTAGAGCAAATGGATGTGGCCATGCTGCACATGCACTTAGCAAACACAGATGTTAAGAGAGGCATGTATACCTCTAATACCCCTTTTAGGGGATGGGTGGCAGGGGCATGTTGAAACTGGTTTTGCTGGAAATTGATGGATTGAAACTGAGCATCAGCCATGTGCCAAATGTTGTCTAGGTTTGCTGAAGATACCATACAGGGGCTCAGCACAGTGGCCTTTAAGACTTCAAACCCAAAGTAACTTTTTTTGTATTTGTGGTTATTGCAAGTGTGATGTTTTAATTTGAGGACATGCTGGGAAAGTAAAAAGAAACCTTGCCTTGCAGAAGTGGTCCTTTGGATACCTGCTTTTCTTCACTAACCCTGGCACGATGACAGAAGTCTCTTAGGTGCCACAGACTTTGTGCTAGCCACTGAAGTTGCAGGTGGCACACTTTAGTGTATTGCTATTAGTTCTCATCTATCTTAGCCACCAGCAACAATATTCTAGCTGGTAATTCCTAATTTAAAGGCCTGGAATTTATTTATTTTTCTTTTGTTTTTAAATTTTTAATTATTTTTAATAAGTAGGAACAGTCTTTGCAGATCTAGTCCCCCATCCCCCTCTGCTGCTTTATTACTTCTTGTTTGAAGCTAGTCATGATATTTGAAGAGTTGGTGTGTTATTGCTATAATTGTTAAGCAGCTCTTTGAGATTTATGCATGTTATTTTGTGGGGATGCTTTCTCCATGAGAATGAACTACCAGAAGTATCATGGGTATGTTTCTCAGCTACACCAAGTTTCAGCAAAGAGGTAGGGCCAGCAGAAAATCTGAATAGTTTTTCTAAAGGTTGGAAGGATGGTTTGGCCATTACAGCAGGATTTGGTCTGGTTATCTCTAAATGTGAAAATACCTCAATTTTTCTTGTTAAGAGTAAAGAATGACTGAAAAAAAAAAAAAAAAAGGGGGAGTAAAAACCAAACCCTCCACAAAAAACCTCCAGAAACACACCTTCAAAAACCCTGAAGTCATTGCGATAAAAAAATCCATGGATTGACAGCATTGTTTTAGGCATTTTGGCTATATAAACAATCCTTCAGACAGTTGAATCCTAAAGGATGCAGTTATCAGTGAAGCGCATCGGTATCTCTCATCAGTAAGCACTGGGCTGCACTAGGTCATGGTGGTATTTTCAGACCCACTGATGAGCCAGAGCGTCTGGCCCAAACAGAGTTACATCATTGATATTCAGTACAGACAGGACATGCTGGAAAGATGTGGTCAGTGCTGACAGGCTTCACAACATACCAAACTCCAAACCCTGAACTTCTTGCTTAAAAATTGCCTCCTCCTTGGATAAGGACATCCAAGGCTTGCAGATTTTTCAAGGATTGCTTCTACTGTGACATAAACCACTGATGTCGAAGCCAGCAAAAGGGCAGACTTTTTAGGTGCATGTATGTAAATAGTGAACGATAAAAATCATCATCTCCAGGCTAAGATGGAATGGAAGGTTTTTTTCAGGTTCACACCACCAGTGCTAATACTGTAATAAATCTGTCTGAGCTAATAGCTATGGCTGTATGAGGAGTGGCCCATTCATAATGGGTTAATTATGACCTCACCACAACACACTTCTTATAGAAGAAAGAAAATGGGGTTTGTGAGTATATTAATAAGGTAGTACTTTGTTTCCTGGCCTGGTTTGGGGAAGCATAAACTAGCTCTGTGTGAGATGTTATTTCTTAATGTGCAAAAATGAGTAAGCAATATTTTTGTTACTTAAAGCGTATATAACCAGATTAAAACCCACTGAAATGATTGCTGTTAAATTTCCCACAAAATGCAATTTGCAAATGGCAAGGGTAAATTGCCCATGTACTTTTGGTTGTGGGGGGAAAAAGATAAAAATTCCAGAGCTATATCACATATATATGCTTGATGACGTGTCTCATGATGTGTCATCTTGCTTGAATGACTTTAAAAGTTTCAGGATGTACTTCAGCCTAATGGATTTACGGAATGGCCTTACCTCAGAACTTAACTGTTAGAATAGTCCTGGGAAATTTACTCCAAGTCATCGTCAGTATCACAGAAATCCAATCACATTAATTTTTGAAGTGATGTTTTTGTGCAAATTTTTAATTATCAAGGTTCTTAGAATCTGTTGTCTCCTGCAGACCATAACCTTGCTCCTCAACACACTGGACAACTTTTGAAAGGACTGTAAATGCAAACAGAGAAAAAGTGGTTCTGTTTGACAGAAGATGAAAGCTATAAAATGTTAAGAGCTTGGGTATCTTTTTGTCATATGGGAGAGAGCTCACACTACAGTAATATTACAGATAATTGTCTTTTTTCTCTTTGTTGCACAGTGTTTCTAAAAGTTTGTCTTGAAATATTTAATGGTAACGAGAAGGATAAGGAAAATAAATAGGTATACCAGCTGTGGGTGTCTCTCTGACAAAATATCTTTCATATCACATGCTTACTAGCGCAGAATTTTGCTTTCTTTGGGCCATTTCTAACATTCTTCCTATAAGTAGATTTTAGATTTAAAACACTGAAATGTGCTGGTTCTTTCAGTCTTTCATCAGCACGTGCAATCAACTTGTTTTGAATTCAGAAAGAACATTATTCAAGATGTTTGAGAGGGAAGTGACAATACATACAGAACATAGACTGAGAAGGCAGAGGAGCATAAAAGGAGGAAAGAATATTTCAGGCAGGTAAACCAGTGCATAATATAAAAGATGAATATTTAGTTCCAGCTGAAAAAAACTTCTGCAAGAGACACTGTGTTTTGATATTCAGAACAGCAAACCTGGGGGTTCAGTTTATAATTTTATTCTTAAATTCCTGTGGCATGCAAGTGTAATCTAGAAGAGCATAGTTTGCTTTGTCAGAATTTTATTCTGAATTCCCACCTGTGAAATTGTCTAAATACTTATAGCATATAAAAAGTGTGACAGATTTTTCTTTCTCTTTGCAGTCTTGGGAGGCCTTTCCTTAAGCAGCAGCTCTGTTGCTGAAGGATAGAAATCCTGGACAAGGAATTGGTTTTGCATGAGAATAATCTGTGTTTCAAAGTCCATTTCTGCCTAAGAAAAATCCAGTTAGATAGGCAAGGGAAAAAATATCAAAATAGTACATCTGCTCACCTGACATATCGTGACACTTTTCATCTAGTGTTTGGAATATGACAGAGGACCTGAAGCATCTTCTAAGCACCTTTCACTTCTGTATCTCCTTTAAATATTCTATAGCTATTTTAATATATAATTGCTACTGGACTCAAACAGTAGAGAAACTGCTATAGAAATAGCTTGCCTAGCTGCAATGTATATGGTTTACAGATCATGATATGTCCCTAACCAATCAGATGAGCTATCTCATGACATCTTGAGAATGAACAAGGATTAATTGTGCATGACAAATCAGTGAGTTATAATGGATTTGTCTGGTTTTGTATTTTAAAGAAAGATTTGGCAGATGATAAAAATAACTAATGGTCTAGAGAATATAGATGCTGCTGTTGATCATATGAGGTTTATTTCCTGGAGAGCAGACCTCTGAAATACTCTAGATATGAATTGTTGAATTGCTTACTTTGTGGATGACAGAGCACTGGAATAGGCTGCCCAGAGAGGTGATTGAGTGTCCGTCTCTGGAGGCATTCAAAACCCACCTGGATGTGTTCCTGTGCAACCCACTCTAGGTGAACCTGCCTTGGCAGGGAGGTTGGACTAGATGATCTCCTTTGATTCCTTCCAGTCTCTATCATTCTGTAATCTGAAGAGATGTCCTATCATAAGCATCAGCTTGATGGAAAGAAATTCTAATCTCCTGAGAAAATACAGAATATATGTGAAAATGTCAGTATCTTTTATCCACAGTGCAGCAACCTTTGCTTCAACGGGTGTGAAAAATTTGAAAGGATACAAGTCAATTATAAATAGGACCTCTTGCCTGGAAGGAAAGTAGAAAATCTATTCTTCTAACCAAAGGGTTTTGACAGCCAGTAGGTTCTAAAATCCTGCCTTATGGCAAAGAATGAAATAGTTGAGGTATTAAGGCCTGACTGTTCTTACTCATCTCAAGATGAATTGGGAATGGTTTTTTCCTTCTTTGAAATCAAACCAGTAACTGTACCAGGTGCTGTGGAAGTAAATTCTTCTGGTCAGATGATAGGCAAACTCTGCAATCCCCTGTCACCATCTGAAAAGCAGAAATGGGTTGCTTGATAAATGCAGGTGAGTGGGATGATTCAGGGTCATGGGTCAGTAGTTCTTCAGTGTTAATAGAGAGATTCTGAGGAGTTTTCACTACAAAGTGAGAGGGTGCTGGAGATGAGCAACATCTTCCAAATGTTCAGAGAACAAATTGAAGGAGAGAAAATTGGCCTTAAGATGAAGAATTCATTTCTGTCTTTGAAACTGGCAGAGGGCTTTTTTGCAAGTTATTTTCTGGTAAAATTCACATTTACTACAAAAGCATAGAAAATAATACCAGGATTTTTGGATCATCAAGGTCCAAAAAGACCTTAAAGAGTCTCAGAGATTCTCAGCAGTTCATTAAGTGAATTCTGAAACTGTAAGCTTATTTATTACAGTTGTAACACTAATTGACAGTTTGTACTTTCAGTACAACTTTTGTAAAATATGAAGTAACACACTTGCTTCAATTTTGAACCAACCCTATCTCAATTGTCCTTTTTCAAAGTCTTTCACCCTTTTCATAATCAGAGGGCGAGTAGAATTCTACCTCCTAATGGTCAGGTCTACTGTGGCACTTTGTGTGTGTCATTGCAAATAACCCAGTATTCATTGAAGTGCACTTTAAACCTGATGGGGCCATTCTATTTGTCGTTATCTTTCCTATAATGGGCCATGAGATCTTTCCTCCTACTTTTCTCTCACCTCCCTGCATAAACTGTCATTTCTGGGCCTATCACTGTGTTGAGCTTTGCCATGCCACACTAGCATCTTTATTGTGGTGCTGGTGTTTTGGGTGGGTGGGTTGGTTGCTTTGTTT